>CAUYQG010170895.1:0-20765 GCA_963574415.1 Tarsius wallacei | reverse complement strand
ACGGTGGTGGTGCTGGAGGTGGCTACGGCTTCGGAGGTGGCGCCGGGAGTGGATTCGGTTTCGGCGGTGGAGCTGGTGGCGGCTTTGGGCTCGGTGGTGGAGCTGGTTTTGGAGGTGGCTTCGGTGGCCCTGGCTTCCCCGTCTGTCCCCCTGGAGGACTCCAAGAGGTCACCGTCAACCAGAGTCTGCTGACTCCCCTCAACCTGCAAATTGACCCCGCTATCCAGCGGGTAAGGACCGAGGAGCGTGAGCAGATCAAGACGCTCAACAACAAGTTCGCCTCCTTCATCGACAAGGTGAGACTTGATCCTCTGTAAAAAGTCTTTGTGAGCCTGGAATCAAAGACAGAGTGAGAGGGATGAGGGAAGATTTTTGGCTTTATGTAAATACCTTCAGCGTTTGCAGTTACATGTTTCTGGTTGTTTCTGTGTCTTGGACCTGTGGACACTTTCTTCATTAGATGGGCAGCTTGGAAGGGAAACTCTTATTTCTTCCCAATCAGAGGTTACCTCATAAGGGTCCCCTAACCACTGTTGGACAGAGAGATGTGTTCCATACCTCGCATAACGGGGCTGATGGCGTGGGAAGTTAGACACCTTCGACGGCAGCAGCCCAAGTGCCTTCACGGCCACCACTGTGGCCCACCAGCTGTTCCTAGTGTTCTGTCTACCCTGGACAAATGTCCTGTCTCCCTGGAAGAATGGGGCTGGGAGTCTTATTCTGGACTGCCCCTCCTGGGGCTCAGGGCCAGGCTCTGTGCACAGGAAGGGTTTAGAGGGACAGCATGAGATGAGAGGCACTTTAGTGCATTGATCACTGGAGCATGAAATCCACGTTTCTCCATCTTCAAACCTGTTCCCCTCCAGGTGCGCTTCCTGGAGCAGCAGAACAAGGTCCTGGACACCAAGTGGACCCTGCTGCAGGAGCAGGGCACCAAAACCGTGAGGCAGAACCTGGAGCCTTTGTTCGAGCAGTACATCAGCAACCTCAGGAGGCAGCTGGACAGCATCCTCGGAGAGAGAGGCCGCCTGGACTCAGAGCTGAGAAACATGCAGGACTTGGTGGAGGACTTCAAGAACAAGTGAATTGGGCAGGGGGTGGAGATGGTGGGTGAGGTCTTCTTGGCACCAGAAGGGCTTCGTAACCCGTCTTCTGTTTATGTCCCCTATGGGCTCAAAGCATATACCTTCCATGGATACCTTCCATGGATACTAAAAACAAGAACAATGACAACACCAGGTCCACATTTAGAAAGTTCCTGCCCCAGGCTCGGCCCCTCTGCAAGGCACTTAGCCAACGGCCAGAGCAACAAGCTGTGCACCCTTGGCTCTCCCTGGTGAAACATGCCATTATGGAATCCCTGCTTTCTGGTGCTCTCCTCCCCAGTAAAGTCAAAGTACACAGCATGGACCTTTGGAGGGGTTTGTTTGCCTCAACACAGGAACTGGTGACATAACCCAGCTTGGTGCTTAAATAATTTCTTTAGCCTTATGACCCAGCAACTGGGCTGCTAGTTTTTGTTTTGTTTCCTTTTGTAAAAGACTATAGCTGAAAAAAAGTACTAAAGAAATTGACTAGATTTGAAATTTGGAGCGAAATAGCACAGCTTTTCTACTGGAATATTCTTGAGGAAAAAAGGATTTATAGCAGTGATAGAAGAATTATCTGGAAGGTAGTTATTGAGAAAGCAGTTTCCAACAGATAAGGAAGGACTTGCCCAGAGGCTCATGCTACCAATGTCCCCTCCCTCTCTGCCTAAGAGACATGAGAATCCCCTTCCCACTGTGACCGTAGGCTCGCAGTTGACTCTGTGCCATAAAGACCCCGTCCCTGGCCCTTATCCTCTGACAGACACTCCCCATCTTTTTCACCACCAGGTATGAAGATGAAATCAACAAGCGTACCACAGCCGAGAATGAGTTTGTGATGCTGAAGAAGGTGTGTGTGGGAAGGAGAGCTCCCATAGCCCGTGGCTATGCTCTCCTAGGAGTGGTGCTCACTTAAGTCAGGGTGGAAGCGTGCGCAGTGCCAACCATCTCTGTTTCCCTAGGATGTGGACGCCGCCTACATGAACAAGGTGGAGCTGGAGGCCAAGGTGGAGGCCCTGATGGATGAGATCAATTTCCTGAAGGTGTTCTTCGATGCGGTAAGAAACTTCCCTGTATCTTTCAAGTAGGGGGTTATTTTTTTTTCTCGAGTTGACATATCATAGTGAGTGGAAGACTTGAATGAAACTGCATTGAGTTCAGAGGCCTGACTTCAAATCTCCCTGCAGGAGCTGTCCCAGATGCAGACGCATGTCTCCGACACATCCGTTGTTCTGTCCATGGACAACAACCGCAACCTCGACTTGGACAGCATCATCGCCGACGTCAAAGCGCAGTATGAGGAAATTGCCAACCGCAGCCGGACAGAGGCTGAGACCTGGTATCAGTCCAAGGTGAGTGCTCTGGTCAATGTCTCCCAAGTGAGCAGTTGGACACATGTCTGGGGTTCTAGGGCATGACAATGCTAAGGGCAGGACTCCTGAAGCCTGCCGAGGCCCATTGAGATGAGTTATGGGAACTGCCCTGTGTACACTTGTCATATAAACCCAAGAACCTGGAAAAGAATCTTGCTTTGAATCTCACACGTGTCTCTGGGAGCAAAGACACCAGAACTGCACCTGGAAGCAACCTGAGCTAAATAACGGCACCACTTGCCACCCGCTGCTTGTGAACTTTGGGAAAGTGCTTTCACCCTGGTGACCCTGGAATCTTTTTTCTTTTCTGGGGGCATCAGTATGAGGAGCTGCAGCAGACAGCTGGCCGGCACGGCGATGACCTTCGTAACACCAAGCATGAGATCTCGGAGATGAACCGCATGATCCAGAGGCTGAGATCCGAGATTGACAACGTCAAGAAGCAGGTAGGGTGAGGGTGAAAGATGTGTGATCCTGAGCTCTGAGCGGGAGGCCTGTTTTGCTTTGCTATGTCTCACTTCGGCTAAACACACACACAGCTGGAACAAGTACCAGCATCTTCGTGCTCCCCCGCCCACAACCACCAGGGCAGATGTACCGGGTTCTCTCTGGGACTCCAGATAGTTTGGTCTGCCTGACCCAGAGTCTCTGAAGGAGACACCTCAGGGTCAGCTCAGCCACCCACGTGTCCCCACTCTTCCTTCCCTTCCCTCTCTAGTGCGCCAACCTGCAGAACGCCATCGCAGACGCCGAGCAGCGTGGGGAGCTGGCGATCAAGGATGCCAGGAACAAGCTGGCCGAGCTGGAGGACGCCCTGCAGAAGGCCAAGCAGGACATGGCGCGGTTGCTGCGCGAGTACCAGGAGCTCATGAACACCAAGCTGGCCCTGGACGTGGAGATCGCCACCTACCGCAAGCTGCTGGAGGGCGAGGAGTGCAGGTGGGCAGACGGCGTGAGCCCAGGGCAGCCTCTCATTTGATAAGTGCAGCTGCCCTGTGGCAGGGTGTACAACACACGGATAAGTGACCGCTGTCCTGGACAAGATCATGACATGTTGTCAATCCAATTTTAGCCTGACTCATGGGCATAGCGCTGGCCTCAACTTACCTTTCTGGCCACTCCCCCCACCAGTGTTCTTGGGCACTGCCTCTCCCTCCTCCAAGCAACTGAGCAACTCGACTAACGTGCCACGACCTTTGTCCCTTTTCTGCTTTTGCTCATATTCTTTCTTCAGCCTCACTATCCATCTCCACCTTTGTGTTCCCAATTCCTCAAGTAGTTCTTCCTTCAGGAAGTCCTTCATGATTACTCCAGCTGAGTTAAACTCACCTGACTTTGGATTCTCAAACTAACTTTTTGCTTCCATCTCTGGCTCTTCCTATTACCTGTTCTCTTTCTGAGGAATTTCTGTCCATGCCATGTTTTCTGGCAGAATGTCAGCTCCTACAAGGCAAAAACTGGTTTATACATGCGTATTTCCCACAACCTCTTACTCACACTTTCCGTGTAACGGGTGGAGATGAATGTGAATTAGAATCTTCTCTGGACAACATATTTCTAAGTCAATCCCTATTCATTGGAAAGTCCCTTCAGGGGGCTTTCTCTTCCTTTAATTTAAATAGTCTTTGGGGGCATACAGATGCCTCCTGGCTTATGGAGTGAGCTCTAATTATAGCCATGGGAGTTATCCACGTAGGTTAATGCTGTCTTTTGGGGAGTGGTTAACGCTTAACTCAATTTTTCCCCTTGCAGACTGAGTGGAGAAGGAGTTGGACCAGTCAACATCTGTAAGTATCCTTGAACAGACATTCACCATGATGATAATGTGGGATATTTGAGATCAGCTCCGAATCCTGCTGTTTTTAGATGCCAGGCATTCCCCATCCCAGCCAATGGTTATTTAATACACTCGGTGAGGAGCAGGCAGTGGAGGGGAGGGACAGATTGGGACAGGAAGCAATGCAGCTCGAGTCTTGTCTCCTAAAGGGTAGGCCATGCAGCCTACACATTTTGGACCCTGTCCCCCCGCCTTGGCCCTCTCCCCCACACGTACCTAGCACCATGCCTTGCCTCTTATGTTCCACCCACTGTTTTTAGGGACCTTAACTAAGTGACTTAGTCCTTCTGGGCCTTGTTTGCTAACTCTGTAAAAGGGACTGAGTAAAGTGGTCTGAGGCCAGCAGGAGCCACCAAGTTGACCGTGTAGGTTCAAGTTGACAGATGGTCACACTGAGTTCTCCCTCCTTTCCCTGCAGCTGTCGTCACAAGCAGCGTCTCCTCTGGCTACGGCGGCGGCAGTGGTGGCTACGGCGGCGGCAGTGGCTTTGGCGGTGGCTTCGGTGGAGGCCTTGGCGGTGGCTTTGGTGGAGGTGGCAGCGGAAGCTACCACTCCAGCAGCGGCGGGGGTGGCGGCCTAGGTGGCGGGCTCAGTGTGGGGGGCTCCGGCTTCAGCTCAAGCAGTGGCCGAGGCATGGGGGGAGGCTTTGGCAGCGGCGGGGGCAGCAGCTCCAGCGTGAAATTCGTCTCCACCACCTCCTCCTCCCGGAAGAGCTTCAAGAGCTAAGCACCTGCTGCAAGTCAATGCCTCCCCACGCAGCCACCCGGCCCCTGGAGAC
Organism: Tarsius wallacei; assembly: GCA_963574415.1. Classification (NCBI taxonomy): domain Eukaryota; kingdom Metazoa; phylum Chordata; class Mammalia; order Primates; family Tarsiidae; genus Tarsius; species Tarsius wallacei. The sequence continues at coordinate 15,689 of CAUYQG010170895.1, read as the reverse complement.
TGCCTCTTCCAGGCAGTTCCCCAAGCCACGTTTTCCCTTTTTCTGGAGAGTAGTCTAGACCAAGCCTATTACAGAACCACATTCTTTGGAACCCAGAAGAGCCCAATTCCCAGTGTCTGGGCTCCAGTGCCACAGTTCTACAATCTGCTTCCAATCAGCCTTTGGTCTTCACAGCATGGTCCTTGGTGGTGCGAGAATCCAAAGTTTTCCAGTGTCTAAACCATCAAAACAGACTCCCCACCCCAATCCCAAATTTTGTTCTGGTTTTGTCTACCTCCAGAGTGTGTTCAATAAAATGCTTTTATAATATAAGCTGCTGTGCAGAATTGTTTTTTCCAGGTCTACAACCAGCCTAGAGACCCCATGAGGGTCGACCTATCCAGATGTGATTGGTTCCTTTGATGATTCACAGGGAAAATGGGATAACCTTGAAGGGAACGTGGCCATCATGGGTGGTCAAGAGACTCCAGGAGGCTCAGAAGAGATTGTAAAGCCTCTACAATGAAGGGAGTCTCTGGGGAGCACTAATGGACATGTCCACCATACTGCAATTTGGACAGATTTTAGTGCCTTTTTTTTGAAGGGAGGGCCTATTCAAGGTAGGCCAACTTGCAAGTAACAGCATGACATTTGTAAGTGAAGACTATGTTAACTTTAGAACCCAAAAAGGCCTACAAGATGTTGGGCTTATTCTAATATTGTGGGTGCTGAGAGGGTCAACAGTTAGGTATTTTTTACAGTGTCAGGGATGGAGTAGTTCTTGGTCTACTGAATAATTTTAGGAGTTTAGCTGAGGTGGCAGGACCTTGCTCTCTATGTGGGACAATGGCACATTCATCCTCCCTTTGTGAGGCCCTTTGTATTTGCCTGTTCTGAAGGGGTGTGCCAAATGCATCTCTCAGGAGGAGGATTCATCAATGTAAATTATATCTGTGCTCCGGGAGAGAGGCAAATGCATTTAATATCTTGCCTGCAAAGACTGAGTGCCATGACGGGCTGTTGAGGTACTCCCTGAGTATCTGGGGAAAGTATGTCATGCCCACTGGGAGGTGAAGCAAGTTGTGATTAAGAAGCCATTGAAAGGGACACTCAACAGATTATCCAAATCCATTAGAAGAAAATACCTACCAGTTGTTGATTGGATGCGTCAGCAATTTCATTGATATCGGATATGGGGCCTTAAGAGGTGTGAACATGGCATTAAAATTGTGGTAATCCACTGTGAGGCACATTCATTCTTCCCACGTTTAAAAAGAGGACAAATTAGGTTGGTGAATGGAGGAACAGTAGGTATAGTCTCAAAATAGATCCTGCTTAATGGGTTTCACTCCTTGAAGGTCCTGTTTTAATTTACATTGGGTCATACTGACTATTTTAACTGGCAGGGAGAGGAGCCCATGGGGTTCCATTTTGTCAAGCCAATTTGTAAGTGCCAAGGATGTAATTTAATTTTAATTTAGTACTCATTGGGTCAGACTGTCTATGCCCACTACGGGATATTTTAGGAGATACTGTGATCACAGGGAATTTGGGCAAATCAGTGATGCTGATAATTAAGGTGAGGTATACCTGTTTGTTCTCCAGTTATGTTCAGAAACCTCCCCAAGTTGACAGAAGTATCTTGTTTAAATTTAGTAGAACCCACAGGTAAAAACGTAATTTGAGCTCCAGTAAGGAACAAAGCCAAGAAGTTTTGTCAATTGCTGTATTTCAGATGTAAAAGTAAATCTGTGTGGTAGACGCACAAAGTCAGTCTACACAGCTTTTTATCTGTTTGATGTATAAATTCTTGAAGTTTATTGGATTCCCAATTGTATCAAATTGTGGGCTCCTGTTCAGTTTTTGTTTCTTCCCTGTTTCCAGACTTTCTCTCTCTCTCTCTCTCTCTGTTTCTGAATATACGTTGGCAAGAGAGGAATTCTGTCTACCCTACTTACATTTATAAATTTCTTCCTCCAGAGGGCCTCAAATCCATATTATCAGGGTTAGGGGACTTTCCCATGGAAGTAGTTGTATTAACTCTTTAGCTGCTCAGTGTGTGCTTTTCCCTATAGACTGGAGGATGAGGATCTTTTTTGACAACAGAGGCATAGCCAGTAGGAGCAGCAGCAGCAGTCAAGACATTTTATGAGGCACTGGTAAACCATCTACTTTTAGGAGTGTATTCTCAGCAGGCCTCATAGTATCTGCTCTTTCTCCACGTGACACCTGATGGGGCCATATACAGCACAGGTTATCAGTCTTTTTCCTGAGCATTCCATAGTATGAACACCAGTGCCTGCTTGAGACACACAACTAATAGTCATAGTGTAACAGTCGTTTCCCTGAGTTTAGCCTAAGTTCCCATTAATGCTGGAATCGAGAAATATAATTCAATATAAGATACAGATATGTCTGGGCTGAGATGCATGACTCAGGACCACTTTAAGAAGGACCTCAATCATTAGGGACTCCTGCCGCTAAATGTCAGTTATTGAAATTTCTGACTTGGGTCAGTTAAATCTGTTACTTAGGCTCAGTGGAACTCAGCAAATGCAGCACAGTGCAACACGGCTCAAGGTGCAAGCTTGCCAGCAGGCAGCAACACAACTTGAAGAGTTCACCAGCCAGCATGTGGCAGATCAGCATGCAGACTCACGAGCAGATGGGTGGAGCCAGATTACAAACCAAAGCAAGATGAGAAAGACCTCTGTGGTAAGGGTCATCATCCAGACATCTAGTAGGTTCACAGCGCCAACTGTTGCAGCCACACTACAGAAGCAGGATGGACAGCCATCCAAACTTTGGTTTCGCTATTGAGACGATGACCACACATATACACACAAATATACTCTAAAAGGGTATGAATAGGTTTATCACTCAAATAATAAAGTCTTCTGAGAAGAGGACAGACCCCCTGAGCTGGATAAAAATGATTTGAGAGAACAATTTTTTATGAAATCGATTTTTTATGGTGGTTGGGGATGGGGCCTACGCGTGGTTTGAAGTCCCTACCAGTGTTAAAGGAAGGAGAATCTGGGTTTTCTTACCAGCTTTCCCAGATATAAGCAAAAGAGAAAGAGGACAACATAGTGCTTAGAAGCTGTCAGCAGAGCAACCCTCTTTCAGGTACCTTCCCACTTGGGAGCTTTTTTTGTCTTCTTAATAAACTCCTGCTTTCTCACCAAAAAAAAGAAGCTGTCAGCAGTTGAACATTATACTAAGGATGGTTTAACATTCAAAAAAATTAACCATAGAAGACATAATTAATAGGTTAAAAGGAAAGAAGTCGAATGGTCAATAAAAACAGCAAATATTATACTTAATAGTGAATGATTGAAACTTTCCCATTGGGCAGTAAGGAGGTAAGGATAACTATTATCACCACAATTATTTAACATTCTGTTGGAGATCATAGCCAGTACAATAAGGAAAGACAAAAGAAAAAAACATCTTAAGGATTCAAAAGAAATAACACAAACTGCAATTACTCACACATGACATGATAGTTTTTTAGAAAATCAAAAGAATCTATAAACTAGTAGAATAAATAAGTGAATTTATCAGGGTCACCAGAAAAATCAATAGACAAAAATCAATTATATTATATACTAGAAAGGAACAATTAGAAAATATAATTTAAAAGGTATAATTTCTAGTAGCCTCAAAGTCTTCTAATGCCGAGAAATAAAGTTAACCAAAGATGTGCAAGAACGATACACAGAAAACTACAAAATGTTATTGAAAATATTAAAGATGACCTAATAAACAGAAGTATATGTCATCTTCATGGATTAAAAAACTTAATATTATAAAATGTTGATTTCTGCCAATTGAAATATTAATTCAATGCAATTTCATCTAATTTTAGCAGATGTTTTGTGAAAATTGAAAAGTCTGTTCTAAAAATTGTATTAAAATGCTATGACCTGACTATGTCCCCTCAAGTGTTGTCAAGATGACAGGAAGAAGTAGGGCTTTAAGAAGTGATTAGGCCATACGGGTTCTATAGTATTCAGTTAGATTGCTTTTCTTTTCTTCTGCCATGTGAGGACCAGAATTTCTTCTCTCCAGAAGATGCCACCCTCACCAGACAACCAAACCTGTCAGCACCTTGGTCTTGGACTTCCCAGCCTCCAGAACTCTAAGAAATAAAATTTGGTTCTTTCTAAACTACTTAGTCTCAGCCAACCCATGATAGTAGCACAAAATGGACTAAGGCAGGAAATGAACAGAGTCACAGACAGTCAAAACAATCTTCAAAAAGAAGAATAAAGTTCCAAAGACTTGTAGTTCCAGATAAAGTTATAACAAGTAAGAGGGTATGGCAGTGAGGAAGTAATTGACAAACAGACTAATGAAACAGTACATAGATAGACTCTAGAAACAAGTCATATATTGACTCACTTGATTTACCACAAAGATACCACTGCAGTGCAAAAGAGCAGATGCCCTTTTTAATAAACGGTGCAAGGTCAGTGGGTTATCCATATGGGAAAAATATATCTGATGATTCCTACTTTATACCATAGACAAAAATTAATTTCAGTTGTATTACAGTCCTATATGTGAAAGGTAAAATAATAATGTATTTAGAAGAAAACAGAAGATACCTTGAAGCCTGAGGGTAGGCAAGGTTTTCTTAAACAGGATACCAAACCAATGCTTACCTAAAAAAATCATAAAACAGCATGAAGAGAACAAAACAGCAAGCCACAGTCCTAGAAGATTTCATATACACGTACACACATTATATTTAATATAGTGTATGTGTGTATGTGTATATATATATATCTTAAATAAATTGTACTCAAAATGCACCAAGAACTACAAAACACTGAGCGCAACAACATTCGGCTCAAGTTACTTGGACATTCACAAAGATATGCCATATGCTGAGCCATAAGACAACCTCAATCAATTTCAAAACATTGAAAATGTATCAACTATGTTCTAAGATCATGGCATATTAAATAGAAAATCAACAACAAGAGGTATCTCAGAAATCCCAAATATTTGGAAACTACACAAAACACTTCTAAGTAAGCTATGATTAGTTAAGGAGATAGGTTGGAGGAAGGGTCTTAAGTTTGGTCCTTGGCTATTGTCTGCTTGCTTCTTACAGTAGGACTCTAAAGCAACATGTGATTTAACATGAAGGCAGATTGATTTCATTGGCAGGGTCACCAGATTTAGTACATAAAAATACAGCATGTGAAGTTTAGATTGAATTACAGATAAGCAACAAATAACTTTTTTAGTGTAAGTATGTTCCATGCAATATTTGGGACACACTTACACTATGAATTTTTGTAGTTTATCTGAAATTTAAATTTAACAGGCATCCTCTATTTTGTCTGGACAACCCTATTCACAGGTGACTGGGATAGCAATGCCTGCTCTCTGTCTCAGATGCCAGCTGGCATCTAGTTGGCCTCTCAAACCTGGGCATGCATCTGGGCTTCACTAGAGGGTGGTGAGGGAACCCTGCAGGTAGCCTGCTGCCCCTGTGTCTGCCACATTGAGCAGTTGTTCTAACAGTCTGGGGGGATTTGTACAACAAATCTGTTCCTGACTCTGTTTCCACCATGCCTTTGACCTCAAACCTTAGACGGCAATGATAGAAGATCTAAAATCAATCATCTAAGTTTCCACTTCAGGAAACTAGAAAAAAAGGACAAATTAAATTCAAAGTAAGCAGAAGAAAAAAATAACAAAAATAAGAGAATAAACAAATGAAGTAAAAAACAGAAAATAGAGAAAATTAATGAAAAGCTGTTTCTTTGAAAAGATCAATAAAATTGATAAGCTTCAAGCCAGGCTAACTAAGAAAAACATAGAAAGGACACAAATTCTAATATCAGAAATGAATGGACATCACTATAAATCCCATGGACATTAAAAGGATAATGAAGAAATACAAAGAACAACTCTATGCCCACAAATTTGATAACCTAAACGAAATGGACCAGTTCCTTAAAAGACACAATCTACTAAAACTCACACAAGAAGAAATAAACAATTTCAATAGGTCTATATCTATTAAATAAATTGAGTCAATAATGAAAAACTTTCCCAAATAGAAGGTTTCAGGGTTGCATGGGTTCACTGGTGAATTCTACCAAACACTTAAAGAAGAAATTGCATTAATTCTCTATAATATCTTCTGGAAGACAGAGACACAGGAAATACTTTCTATCTAATTCTGTAAAGACAGCATCACCCTAATAACAAAACCAAATATATTACAAGAACAGCAAACTACAGACCATTATGTCTCATAAGTATAGATGCAAACATCCCTCACAAAATATTAGCAAATTAAATCCAACAATGCATCAAAAGAATTGTATACCATAACCAAGTGAGATTTATTTCAGGTATGTAATACTAATTCAACATTCAAAAGTCATTTAATGTAATCCATCACATCAACAGGCTATAGAGAAAAGCACATAATTATGTCAGTAGGCGCAAAAAATAATTTCACAAAATCTAGCACCATTCATTATAAAAAAGTTTAGCAAATTTGGAGTAGAGGGGGACTTCCTCAGCTTGAAAAAGAACATCTACAGAAAATCTATAGCTAAGATCATACTTAATGATGAGAAATTAGAAGTTTTCTCGTCCAGGGAAAGGATGTTCCCTCACTCCTTTTTAAAATCAACTGGAAGTCCTAGTTAATGCAGTAAAAAAGAACTGATAAAAGGTATACAAATAAGAAGGGAACAAATATAGCTTTCATTTTACAGCATAATTTTTAATGTAGAAAAAAGATTCAACAAAAAACTTCTGAAACTAACAAGTGATTACAGCAAGGTTGCAAAATACAAGATTAATAAGTAAAAGTGAATCACTTTCCTGTACACCTGCAATGGATAACTGGAATTTGAAATTTAAAACATGATACCGTTTACGTTAGCACTTCTAAAAATCAAATTGTTGGCATAAATCTAACAAGATATGTGTAGATCTAAATGAAGAAAACTACAAAACTCCCATGAAAGAAGTCAAACAACTAAATAAATGGACAATATTAAAGACTCAATAGTGTCAAGATGTCAGTTCTTTCCAACTTGATCTATACATTCAAAGCTATTCCAATTTTTAAAAACCCAGCAGGTTATTTTGTGTAGATCAACAAATTGAATGTAAAGTTTTATGAAGAAGAAAACAAAACAAAACAAAACCTAAAATAGTCCAACACAATATTGAAGAAGAAGAACAAAGTCAGAGGACTGACAATGCCTCTGGCCTATGTCAAGAAAGAGAGCTTCGGCATGTAAATAAGAGGGCACAATCTATCCAAAAAGGACTTAAGCATGTATGTCTTTAACTGCTCTATTTAAGGTAACCCAAACTGGAATATCCCAGGAACTCATCAGTAGGAATGGATAAACAAACTGTGGTGTATTTGTACAATGACACACCTCTCAGCTATAAACAAAGAATGAATTACTAATGCTCACAGCAATCTGGATCATCTCAAAAACATTTTGTTGAGTGAGAAAAGTCAGACACACACACAATATATATACATGTTACATACGGTACGCATAGACTGTGTGATTTCTTGGTGGAAAAATCAAAATCGTGTTTGCTAGGAGCAGTGGGGTGCATAGGGAAGGGACACAAAAGAATTTTCTGGAGTAATGGGACTATTCCACATCTTGATAGTGTGTGGGTGATAGAGGTACAGGAAATTGTCAAAACAGATTGAATTTAAGATCTGCTCATTTCACTGTGTGTAAATTATACTTCAATAAACAAAATTATTTTGTAAAAAAAAAAGAAGAGAGAAAGAATATTTCATTTTTCCAGTTTCTAGAGTGGAGATAGAAAAAAATGGGGGGGAGGGGGATGTCTTGGGAATGGAACCCGGATTAGTCCATCAACAGTTTCTTCCACGGGTGCAAGTTTTCCCAGTCATGTTGTGTGTTCTTCTGTATCTATCTGGAAAAATCCAAACTATTTCCCTGAAGCAGCTGAGGAAAGGGAAGAGGCAAAGGGAAAGGAAGCCAAATTTATGAGATATCCTTGAGGCCTCACTTACAACATTAGTTCAATGCACTAGTGCCAGAATATCAGTGATCTGTCACTAATCCCAGCCTGAGGCTTAAAGTGAAATTATGCAGGATTAACAGATGGAGGCAGCCGCAAAATGCCGAGAGATCTCAGAGGAGACAGAGGCTGGTTTGCTTTCTAGGGTGTTTACACTCTAAGAGTCATATGATTTGGAGACAAATTGAGGGGGTGGGAATTGCTCCAAATCACTCCAAATTTGAGGTACCCATTACATCATTTCTAACCAGCTGTTTCCGCTTTACTAAAATAAAGGGAATTTAACCAGAAGGCAGATGCATAGGGCATCTTTTCATAAGACCGCACAAAATTACACAGTAGAGGGAGGTGGGCGCTGAAGCTCAAAGTGGAGGCAGGATAAGGAGGATGGTGAGGACCTGAGGGAGGCAGTGGAAAGAAAAGGAAACCGGTCTGCTAGTGACATTTCTGCAGATGACACTTCTTGGAGATTTTACCGGCCCTTCTGGCATGGCTCCCTTCAACCTCTGATCTTATCAAGGACCTCAGACACCTGAAAGAGGAGAAGCTGACCCCTCATCTCCTCACCCCTCACCCTCCGCCCTCTCACCTCCTGGCTGGTGCCCCTCTGCCCCGCTCTCCCAGGCAGGCCCCCACCTAGCTCTGTGGTCCAGCCCATCCCTTCCCACCTTCACATCTTCTCTAAAGCACTTCTTTTCACCTCTGTCATCCCTTCGCCTCAGATCCTCAAAGTGCCTCATTCACAAGATACATGCTCCTCCTCCTCCTCTAACTGGTGTTCCCACATTGGTCAGGAAAGCTGAGGGTGGCCCCCTTCTTCCAAATATGCCCTTTGGTGCCCAGCCCAGTCAAGCACGTATCAATGACTTAAACAACCAAACACACCCACCCACCCAATACCAGCATGTACAGGGCGAGTAAGGAAGAATCAGGCACGTTCGAAATATAACTCAGTAGGGAACTAGGTTCTACATGAACATGTAGCAAAATCGATTTATAAGGGACCTATCAGAGTCATTCCATAATTGTACAAACACTCAATACGTGCCCCTTGAAGACCAGGACATGCCTCAATTCTGGAGCTCACGATTGTCCCTAGTTCACTCCACGCCCTTTGCCACGTTCTACTTTGGATGGCTAAAGTGGTCGTTGTGATGCTTCCCATCATCCTTTCAGGTCTACGAGGAGGACATTCTCGATGTATCCCTCCCAGACAAGTCCCATGGAGTGATATTTGGGACTTGGGACCACAATTCCAGAGGCAGGTTGATGCTTTGAGCCAAGCATCCTGTCAAACACCACAGAAAATGTTCTCTCGGTGACTTCCAGACTCCCTGGTCAACCTGAGGTATCTCTCCATCCTGCTGGAAATGGAGTTATCTGAGACTTCCTGCAGCTGTGGAGAAAGCCACATGGGGGTCGTGACCAGAGACGCCACCCCGTCAGTGTTCTCTGCAAAAAATGCATGGGCCATGAACATGAAGAAACAGGAGGAAAGCTCACAGTAAAGTGCTCATTGCCTGTCCGTAAGCAACCTGGTTACTAAGTAACAATCTGGGGTGTTTCAGTACTCTCGGAAGCACCCCTTCTGTCATGGAGGCCCGTCCATTCCAGGCTTGTTGCTCTCCTCTGTGTTCCTCACGTGTGTGGCCACAGCGACTTCTCCAGTGGCTGCTCCCCAGGGACAAGCCTGGCTCTGCGGGATGCATTCTCTCTCAACAGCTTCATCCCCCGCTGTGGCTTGCAGGATTAGGCACTCAGTCTTAAGCTTTTGATGATGATGACAATAGCCTATCCCTCCTTCTCAGCTGCCAGCCCCACCCAGGGAGCAGAAAGACGAGGCAAATCCTTGTGAGGCAGACTTTCCGTGAGCTCAGGCTCCAGGGGTTCCCTCCCGTCCTTCCTCCGTGCTGGGAACAACTCCTGGGCCTAGAACAAAGGTGCTCTGCATTCCTGGGCCATCCATGACAGCTCCCCACTGAAAGGAGGCTCTCCTGGCAAAGGGAAGAGGCTAGGCTCAGCGGCCCTCTGGGGAGGAGGCTGCTGTCACCCTGGTTACTCACCCTGCTTGCTTGTTCTCATCTTATTATGAAGGTTGTGCCTTCCGCACCCGGCTCCTCTGGGAAAACAGAACTCTCCTGGGTGTCGCCATGGAATGTGATCCTGGGTCACCAGGGAGATTTCATCTGAGAAATCAATTCTGGGGGGGCACGGCCTGTGACCATGACTCTCTCCTGGGTGCTAAGGCAGAGGACAGAGGGGAGAGGGCTAGACTCTAGGGCAGGAAAGAAACAAAGCTCTGCCCAGGGCAGTAGTCCCAATGGGCCAGCAAACACCGGGCACCTCCCACACCCAGAAAAGAGAGATGTAGAAAATCAACAGCAAATGAACCAAGTACAAACTCGAACCTTTATGGGTGACGTGTCAGGGAAGAAGCGGGAATCAGAAACGAATCTGGAGCCGGGCTCGGTGGCTCAGCCTGTAACCCCATGCCTTGGGAGGCTGAGGTGAGTGGATTGCCTGAGCCCACGGGTTCGAGAGCCGCCTGGGCAACTTGGCAAGACCTCATCTCTACAATAAACCAAAAAATTAGCCGGGCGTGGTAGCGCGTGCCTGTAGTTCCAGCTACTTGGAAGGCTGAGGTTGAAGGATTGCCAGAGCCCAGCAGGTCGAGGCTGCGGTGGCCGGGAGCGGCCACTGCACTCCTGTCTGGGTGATAGAGTGAGACTCCAACTCAAAAAAAAAAAAGAAAGAAACGAATCTGAGAAAGGGGGAGAATGGGGTCCCTCCTGCTGTCCCAGAAGCCCTCATTACCCCTCATGAGTCTTGCCAGGTGACCTCATTCTCTCAGTGCCACTGGAATTGGTTCCCAGAACGTTCCCTGGCAGGTGGTGACGTAGATTATTTTTAAAAAGCTCTTAATAACAGGGGGTGCAAAAAACGTATACACATTTTAAGAGCTGTTATCTATGTATTACTTTTTGAAGTTGAATTGAATTACGGTAGCAATGTGTAGTATGATTTTCACTCAACCGTGCTTCTGCCATTTTCTCAGACTGTCCTGCCTGTAGCGTGATGACGCTAACATTCATTTGATTAATGCCATCTTTTGAGCAAATGTCATACTTAAAATGTGTCTACATTTTTGGTGCTCCCTATATATATATTAGAGAATGTCTTATCAATCTGCCAAAGGGGGGATACTTGTCAGGAAATTTAACACGATACTTCCCATTGCTGACATTGTCTGGTACACATGCTTAGCCTGGGACTGGATAAGACGTTGAAGTTAAGCCATCCTCTGACAGGCTAAATGTTCAAGTGCAAGGTTCCCTGCTGCAATTAAATGACAGACTTCACTCAAGGATGAGCTCACCCTTACACCCCAAAAGATATAAAATCAGGACTATAAGAGGAACGGATGGGGTCACCTGTGCTGGTTGATGGCACCCCGTCCCTTTGTGCACGGCTCAGAGGACAGCCTGAGACCCAGCAGAGGCTGAGCCAGGAGCCTGACCAAGGAGGGGACAGCAGCCTGCTGGGATCCTGCCAAGGACTCAGATCCTCTCTCTAGCCACGTTTCCCGCCAGCACTTGGACAGCATGTGACATCCCCTGGGCAGGGCTGTCAGCCTGTGTTTCTGCTCACATGGCTCCCTAGGTCCTTACTAATGTGGCACAAGACTGAGATGTTGGTTTCGTTTCTCTCGCCGTCCTCCCAACTGCTCCTCCCACACACACACTGCACCTGTGCTGCAGTTCTGGAAGCTTCACATAAGTCCCACAGGCCAAACATCTTCATACTTTCCCATAATATCAGCTCATCTTCATTGAGAACTTAGCCAGCCACCATGCTAAGACCTTCACGGTAATTATCTCACTGAAGCCACACAAAAACACTCTGGGGTCAGCAATATCTTCACCCCCAATCTACAGGGTGTAGAAACAAAGCACAAAGGGGTTAAGTGTCTGTATAACAACACCCAGGAGCGTGGTCAGGAGCCTGAGTACTCTGACTCCAGTGCCCATGCTCCTAACCAGGGGTTGGAAAATGTTCTTTGGTTTTGTTTTGTTTAAAGGTGTGGTCTCGCTCTGTCACCCAGGCTAGAGTGCAGTGGTGCGGTCATGGCTCACTGAAGCCTCAACCTCCTGGGCTCAGGAGATCCTCCCACCTCAGCCTCCTGAGGAGCTGGGACTATAGGTGAGTACCACCATGCTTGGCAATTTATTTTTATTGTATTTTATTTTTTTTAGAGACGGGTCTTGCTGTGTCAGGCTTTGCAGGTCTTGCAATCTCAACTCAGCTCTGCTGCTGTAGGGAGGAAGCAGTCACAGACATTGAACATTGACAGACATAGGACACTGGGCTCATGCCTGTTTCTACCACCAGACTTGCCAACCCTTCCTACCCATCCTAGCATCATCCACGCCAAGCCTAAAGCCTCTCTCCCAAGAGAGCAGAGTGGGGCACAGCACATACCATAAGAAGGAAGACTTCATTCCCAGAACTGGGTGGAAGCACATTCTTGGTCAACCGTTGTGCAACAGGGTGGAGGGAGGGGACTGCTTCCGTTGTCTTGAGACGGTAACTCTTTCCTGCCAGACGCTGAGTTGGCACCTGCTTTGGACAGGGAACACCCTGCCCTCCGGGGTGCTGAGCCCCTAAGATGTTGGAGAGATGGGACTGTTTTTAAAATAGTAACAAGAGCTTCCCTCGAGCTCATCTCAGTGTGAACATTTGTCTTCATCCTGCGGTTGCTCGTCTAACCACACGTTCTTGTGGAACGACACGCCTAGAATCGCTCTGGACTCTCCTCGTACATAATACTTAAGGCAGGGACCAGAAAAAAAATGAAACTCCCCCACCTCTAAACCAAGCACTGCTCTGCTTAACAGCCTGGCCTCCCTTGGAGGAGATGTTTAGGGATTTGAGATTTCACAAATGCAGACTTGGAATTTACTTGTGACATCATCACACTTGTAAGGGCACATTTTTATGATTCACGGCTTCTGTGTGCCCCTCCACTACGTGTCCCATACACACCCCGTAAGCTGTCTGATTCCTGAATCTCAAGAAATGTCAAAGTTTGTGGGAATAAAAATTCAGTAAACTCCTCAAGGACTTTTGTTCTCCTCATTTTGGATGCTTAAAGTGAAGCTCTAAGCAAAGTTTCCCAGACAGGAGGGAGAAAGGTGTCTACGGATTGCAGCTGGAAAGGCAGACTTACATGAAAATGAAATCAGTGGGATTGTGAACCCTTGGAGGGAGCTGCCCCCATGGATAGACCCACCCTGCAGAAGACAGGTCTGGGATCATGAACCCTTAGAGGGAGCTGCCCCCATGGATAGACCCACTCTGCAGAAGACAGGTCTCTGGCAGAGAGCCCTGGGCAATGTCTGCTCCCGTCCTCTCAAAGAAGTGCAAAGTGGACAGCAGATCACAAGACACAAGCAAGTGTCACTCCTAGGGTGTAAATACTCAACTTATCTGTTCCCCTTGCCTCACAAAGGAGAGATATAGCCCTGTTCCCATGCCCAGGCCACCAGAAGAACTGGCTGAAACTTGGTGGAAATCACACAGCAGGCCACTTCTTGCTCAGACCATGGGGCAAATGCATCAATGCCCGTAGGGAGAGTCCTACTAGGTGGCAAGGGTGGTGCTGGCAGAGTACAAGGCCCGTTTGGGAAGTGGGCACCCAGGGAGTGTCTGATGAGCAGAAGGAAGAGACAATAATCACAGATCAGCTCCTTGCCTCCTTTGTTTGGGGACGTGACTAACTAATGACTTCAGTGAATTTACGTCCAGGCACATTGTGTTGGGATCAAGTCAAGGCTGGAAGGCAGGAGAATTTCTTCATGACTCAAGGAAGGCGAAAAGCAATCTTCATATTTCTTACCTTTCTAGAAACTGGGAGTGATCTCACTGTTTGTAAAGCCCATCCCTTCCCAATCTGCAAGCTCACCTTCCAACTCTGAGCCCAGCCCAGTCTCCCCACATATATAAACGACAGCCTGGAGCCCAGCTCACAGCTCTCTCCTGTTGCCTGTCCCCTCTAGCCACTCTGCTCTCTCCAGCCGTCTCATCTCCTGCAACCATGTCCAGCAAATCCACCGTGAGGATCCACAGCAGCAGCCGCCGGGGCTGTAGTGCTGGCTCGGCCAGGCTCCCTGGGGTCAGCCGCTCCGGCTTCAGCAGCGTGTCCATGTCCCGCTCCCGGGGCAGCGGCTTGGGTGGCGTGTGTGGGGGAGCTGGCTTCGGCAGCCGGAGCCTCTACGGCCTGGGGAGCTCCCAGAGGATCTCCATCGGAGGGGGCAGCTGCGCCATAGGCGGTGGATATGGTGGCAGAGTGGGCGGCGGCTTTGGCCTTGGAGGTGGCGCCGGGAGTGGATTCGGCTTCGGCGGTGGAGCCGGTGCTGGCTTTGGGCTCGGTGGCGGAGCTGGCTTTGCCGGCGGCTACGGGGGCCCTGGCTTCCCCGTGTGCCCCCCCGGAGGCATCCAAGAGGTCACCATCAACCAGAGTCTCCTCACCCCTCTGAACCTGCAAATCGACCCCACCATCCAGCGGGTGAGGACTGAGGAGCGCGAGCAGATCAAGACCCTCAACAACAAGTTCGCCTCCTTCATCGACAAGGTGAGCCAGGAGGCCACGCTCTCCACAGGGTACCTTGCGTCCCCAGACCAGAGAAGCAGCAGCCTTCTTAAGTGGAGCCAGGAGGGAGGGAGAAGGAGACGTAGACTAGCTCTCCACGAGGACACCTGATGGCTCTGTGTAGACACAGGCAGCTGGTGATGGACACATGTAAACATGGAATCTCTTATGTGACCCTCAATCCTGCCCAGGAGGAGCTGTGAGTTTGATAGCCTGGAGTCACAGATTAGGCCATGGGAGAGTGGGATGGGCTAATTATTTCCTCTGAAGTGTTTAAACGATGACAAAGAAAATGCCAGTGGTATGCGGGCTAGCAAATTACTCCCTGAGATCTGGGTAAGAGGAAAAACTTTAGAGAAAGAAAAGAATAAGATATTCTGGGAAGATTAAGAGAGAAAGACATAGAAACATGTTTACAATATATAGAAATGCAAATTTATACAAGAAATACAAAGTATTTATACAATTAGAATACTTTAGTATTAATTTAACCATGAGGCAATATTTAACATCCCTTTTAACTGAGGTCCTATTAATCATAAAAGCTTTGTATATCAGGTAAATACTATCCTTTCAATAGATTTGAGACTATGCTTGGAAAAAGAGGGAGGAAAAATGTTAAGTCACTGATCTGCTCAACTTAGAGGGAAGGACACCTCCATGGTCTGGGGGGAATTCTCCAGCTAGACCTGTGGGGTACAAAGGGGAAAAGATTTGGGGGAACAGAGCCCAGCCACAGCCTCTGCACATGCACTGTACCAGCTCAGCTAGGAAGTAGCACATCCCAGACCTGCTAGGAAACCTGGTAATACACACACACCTTTCTTCCTTCCATCAGTTGGCCAGTGATCATCTTGTCTCCCCTCCAGGTGCGCTTCCTGGAGCAGCAGAACAAGGTCCTAGACACCAAGTGGACCCTGCTGCAGGAGCAGGGCACCAAGACCGTGAGGCAGAACCTGGAGCCTTTGTTTGAGCAGTATATCAACAACCTCAGGAGGCA
>CAUYQG010170891.1:0-12647 GCA_963574415.1 Tarsius wallacei | reverse complement strand
TAAATCAAGAAAAAATCAGCCGGGCGTGGTAGCACGCGCCTGTAGTTCCAGCTACCGGGAAGGCTGAGGTGGAAGGATCGCCGGAGCCCAGCAGGTCGAGGCTGCGGTGGCCAGGAGCGGCCACTGCACTCCAGTCTGGGCAACGGAGTGAGACTCCAACTAAAAAAAAACAAAAAAAAAAAGAAAATGTAACAATGGGGTTTTGCAAAGCGTAACATTTGATTTCAGTTAACAACACATACAATTACATGGAACTTATGGCTAGGGAGTTTTGTAACAGTCAGCAGGAAACAGCACGACCTGCCCAAAGTGGACAAAGCTGAGGGTCTATGGTCATGGGAATGTTACAGTAATCACACTTAGGAATTGAGGGGTGATTCTTAGGTCAGGCAGGCAACTAAGATAGAAGCTTTAAACAAAATGGAGTAAGCTGGTTGATACTGTTATTTTTCTAGCAATTTGATTTTATTAACTGATTTAGCTCATTTTACCTGTTAAATCACTTCAAAAACCCTTAACCTCCTGCAGTCTGTGCTCACTCAATTGAGATAAATGAATCCCTCTTCACTCCCTTTTATCAGGGGTCATACATAGATTTGAAAATATAGCACCCATGGAAACATAAGCCTTGTAATTTATGTAACTTTTTGCATGTTGTATCTACTCATCAATGATATGTTGTAGTGAATAGTGTTTTACTTCGTCATAGGTTCTGTTAACTCACTCTATGGCAAGCTTATTCAACTCTTCAGTTGGGTGTTACTGATAACACTGTGAATCACCTTTTGGCAGGTGGTGCCAGGAAATGTGGACCAAAAATGTTACTATTAGCCGGGCTTGGTGGCTCAGCCTGTAATCCCGCGCCTTTGGGAGGCTGAGGTGAGCGGATTGCCTGAGCCCACGGGTTCGAGACCCGCCTGGGCAGGCGAGACCTCATCTCTACAATAAATCAAAAAAATTAGCCGGGTGTGGTAGCGCACGCCTGTAGTTCCAGCTACTTGGAAGGCTGAGGCGGAAGGATCGCCGGAGCCCAGCAGGTCAAGGCTGCAGTGGCCGGGAGCGGCCACTGCACTCCAGTCTGTGCGATAGAGTGAGACTTCAACTCAAAAAATAAAATAAAATAAAATAAAGTGTTGCATATCTCATGCAATTTATTGAATACTGTACTGAAAGAGAAAACAGGATGGTTGTATGGGTACTCAGAGTATAGTTTCTACTAAATTCCTGTTGCTTTTGTACCATCATAAAGTCAAGCTATCCTAAGTCGGGACCATCTGTATCCATTGACTTCAGCCAGTCATGGCCATTCCCAGAGCTGGGATGGGATCAGTCCTCCTGGGGCCTCATGTTGGCTACCCATGAGGCACAGAACTACCACGTCCATTCTGCCTCATAACAGTTTCACATGATAACAAATGCTAACAGCAGCTTTTCTTTCACTTATAATGGAAATAAGTTGAGGAAATATGCATCAGTTTCCTAGTGCTGCTGTAAAAAGTTATCACACGTTTTGTGGCTTAAAACAGCACAAGTTTATAATCTGAACAGTTCTGGAGATCAGAAGTACAAATGAGACTCACTGTGGGTCAGCCTAGCTGCCTTCGGGAGGCTCGGGAGGTGGGGGGTGGGGAACTCTCTTCTCCTTTCCGCCATCTGGAGCCTGCCTTATGCCTCAGCCATGGCCACTTCCGGCTCCAGAGCAGCCACTGCAGCTCCCTGTGCTTTTGCTTCTCTTTCTCTAACTCTGACTTCTCCGCCTCCCTGTCATTCACTAGGACCCTGGGATTATGATGGTCCCACCCATGTAATCTGACATAACCTCCCAATACCAAAATCCTTACCTCAATTCCATCTGCCACAGTCTCTTTTACCACATAAAGGAACATCTTCAGCCGGGCTCAGTGGCTCAGCCTGTAATCCCGCGCCTTGGGAGGCTGAGGTGAGTGGATTCCTGGGCAACTTGGTGAGACCTCATCTCTACAATAAATCAAAAATTAGCTGGGCGTGGTAGCGCGCGCCTGTAGTTCTAGCTACTTGGAAGGCTGAGGCGGAAGGATCGCCAGAGCCAAACAGGTCGAGGCTGCAGTGGCTGGGAGCGGCCACTGCACTCCAGTCTGGGTGACGGAGTGAGACTCCAACTCAAAAAAAAAAAAAAAAAAAGGAACATCTTCACAGGTTCTGAGGATCAGAATGTAATCGTTGGACATAAACATCTTGCAGGGAGGACATTGTTCTGCCCACCACAATTTATAGGAATCCAGGCTTTCAAATTACACCTTTAAATTCTATCAAGGGAATATTCATGTTTTTGTTTGTGAATTATTTCTTTCAAAATACAGGAACTTGTTAATGAAATCACTTATGATAAACGTATTTGGTCCTTCTGAACCTTTAGGTTAGACTGTATACTTTTTTTCCTTGAACATAATCCCTGACCTGATTCTTTCATGTTTCTAAAAATTGGATTGTCAAAACATTTTAATAGGTCTGGTTGAATGTTAATTAGTCGGGGAGGAAAACCTCCCTGGAAAATATTTTTGCAAAAATTCACATTTCTGCTGACCTTAGGGCAAGCTTAATATTTTGCCTTAAAATTAGCAGTGCATTCTTCACCTCAGCCCTGAAGTCACTTTCTTTTTTCTTTCTACTTTTGTCTTCACTGTAGTCACTAAAGATACAGTGGTGGTAGTCACAATTACTTTCCCTTTCGCTCTTGTTCTAGATCTCTCTTCATTGTTGTATCTGCCCTCTTTTATTGAAGCCTGTAGGATAGCAATAGTGGAGGGCTGTATATTTGTGGTGATTATCTGTATGTCAAGAACTGTAAAGGATCTGAGATGTTATCCTACTTACAAGCTAATAAGCTAGTCTGTTATTGTTACATGGATGCTGGCAGAAGACGTAAATCTCCAGGATCAGGGAAAAAAGACGATTACGCCTAACAAGTTGGTGTCAGTTCCTCATGTCTCCCAAGTCCCATAAAGATGACTATGTGAACCTGGTGGATTCCTACAGATGCAGCGGGTTGTACTATCGGAGAGGAGTGTTGTAAGAAGAACCCAGGGAACCCACCTTTTTGTAGCAATCTGTAAGAAAAACTGTTTTTTGTTTGGGGAGAGAAGACACCATATCCCTGAAGGTTGCTCTGCAAACACAACCTTGAGAAAGGGCCCAGAATAAAAAGGACAGGCCTTGCACTTTGGGGCTACCAAGCAAGAACACAAAGCAATGCTTAGGGCCTGTGGTGTATTGCCTCTCCCAACACTTAGGCAACTTTCTTTTTCTCTTAAGTATAAGCAACAGAAAGATTGCATCCTAATCATCTGTGTCCAACGTGCTGTCTTCTTGGCCGTTTCTCACTTTGTGTGGTATTCTTCTTCTTATAATCCTTTAAATATAAATTTTTAAAATAGATTTTCAATTTAAATAATTTAAAAGAAAAACACATATTAAAGGCTTTAACTGTAAAACTTAGTGATATATGACTTCTAAGTAATCTTTGAACTATCAACTGAGTGACAGTGAACTTAGTTATTAGATCATGAATATTGGCAGTGTCTTAAATGGGAGGGGAAATTGGGTAATGTGTTAACTAGAAGCCCAAAGAAAGAAGTAATTTGTAATCTTTTTTGAATCAAGAATATCTGCCTCTATACTACATTTGCAACTTTTTTTGTTCATCAAAAACTATTCTTAAAAAAAATTTATTTAAAAAGTTTTAAAAAGACATTTCTCAAAAACAAGGACATCTATAAATGTATGCAATCATATACATTGTACTGACCTAATTTTTCTCATTTGCCATGGACCACTGAAAACTTTGTCAGTCTACATAAAACATTTTCATTAGGGAGCCATGGTCCAGGAGACTGTTAAACACAGATATGATTATTTAGGAACTTTTGACTTTCCTTTTCTCATAATAAATCCTAAGATGCTTCCAAAAAAAGAAAAAAGAATATCTGCCTCAAGAAAATACATAGTTGAAGACTCCCAAATTCTGTCTACAACTTCAGGGAGTGCCTGGACCCCTAGAAGCCCAACCAAACTAAAGCTTCTGAGGCTAATTAACAGATGGTTCAAAGGATATTTAAATAAATATCTTAAATAAATAATTTGCAATTGTCTTTTCTTTTTTTTCAACACAGAGATGGTCATCCAGTAGTCCCCAGTTCAAAGAGGTCTGCTCTTTCAACTCCAAAGTCAACCAAAGCCAATGGTAAGCATATGTTCATTTTATGTATGCAAGTACTCTCTTACAGTGGTGGGAATATAAAATGGTATAACCATTCTGGAAAACAGCTTGACAATTTCTTTAAAATTTAAACATATACCTACAATTTGATCTAGTCATTTCACTCCTAGTTGTTTGCCCAAGAGGAAAGCAAACCTTTTCTAAAAACTTGGATAGAAATGTTTCTAGCAGTTACTCTTGTAATAGCCAAAATTTAAAACAACTCAAATGCAAAAAACTGTTGAATGGGCCGGGTTTGGTGGCTCAGCCTGTATGTAATCCCAGCACTTTGGGAGGCCAAGGCAAGTGGATTGTCTGAGCCCGCGGGTTTGAGACCAGCCTGGGCAACTTGGTGAGACCTCATCTCTACAATAAGTCAAAAAAATTAGCCGGGAATGGTGGTGCATGCCTGTAGTTCCAGCTATGTGGAAGGCTGAGGTGGAGGGATCACCGGAACCCAGCAGGTCGAGGCTGTGGTGGCTGTGAGCAGTGTGTCACTGCACTCTAGCATTGACAACAGAGTGAGACTCTGACCCAAAAAAAAAAAAAAAAAAACTGTTGAATGGAAACAGCGGAAAACTACTCAGCAATAAAAAAGGAATGGACTGTTGACACAAGCAACAAGATAATTAAAATAATCTCAAAGTAAATATGCTGAGTGAAATAAGTCAAACCAAAAGAGAAAGAGTTTATACTGTATGATTCTATTTGTACACAATTATGAACAATGCAAATTATAGTGACAGAAAGCAGATCAGTGTTTGCCTGGAGACATAAGGGGGAATGAAGGGGTTAGGGGAACAGTAGGGAGAGATTACAAATAACAAATGATTACATTTCATACTATTCTAGTATGATATTTTGAACTAGTAGTTTATTGTTGGTGTACTTTTTATTAGTTTTCCTGTACATTTGATAATGTATTATAGCTCTTGAAAATAACATTAAAAAACATTCTTGTATTCTTTGTAACATCATACACAAAATTCTAGAGATTTATTCATAAAAATTTTATCTCAACTTTCATCTTTCTAAGCAGAAATATTTTTAGGTCATTCTCAAATAGAGGTTCCTGGATGCACTTACCTGTGTTTGTTTCTTTTTTTTTCTTTTCAACTTCTCCAAATTCTACCATATCTTTCTAAATCTCTTTAAAATGTTATCTATTTACTTACTTAATTTTTTTTTTGAGTCAGGGTCTCACTCTGCCACCCAGGCCGGAGTGCAGTGGCACAATCAGGTATCACCATAGCCTGGACTTCCTGGGCTCAGTCCTCAGTCTCCTAAGTAACTGGAACTTCGTGTGCACACCACTACACCTGGCTAATATTTTCATTTTTTGTAGAGATGAGGTTTTGCTATGTTGCCCATGTTGGTTTTGAACTCCTGGGCTCAAGCAGTCCTCCTGCCTTGGCCTCCCAAAGTGCTTAGGATTACAGTTGTGAGCCAGTGTGCCCAGCCAAAAATATAATTTTTTTGTTGTTGTTTGTTTTTGTTTTTGTTTTTGAGTTGGAGTCTCACTCTGTTGCCCAGACTGGAGTGCAGTGGCATGCTCCTGGCCTCCGCAGCCTGGACCTGCTGGGCTCTGGTGATCCTTCCACCTCAGCCTTCCAAGTAGCCGGAACTACAGGTGCGCGCTACCATGCCCAGCAAGTTTTTGATTTATTATAGAGATGAGGTCTCGCCAAGTTGCCCAGGTGGATCTCGAACCTGTGGGCTCAGGCAATCCACTTGCCTCGGCCTCCCAAAGTGCTGGGATTATAGGCTGAGCCACTGAGCCTGGCCAAAAATATAATTTAATGGATCAAATTATGTTTAAATATTTGACTTTTTTAAACTGTAGGATAAGCATAATCTACTCATTTTAATGTGTTGAATTTTTTTTTAATTTTTGATTTTAAAGATGTGGGGTACAATTCAGGGTTAAGTATACAAATGTTCATTATGCAGGTACCCTTGTTGATGAGGTGTGCCCCCAGCAGAATCCCATATCCCTGCCGATAATATGTTAAATTTTTTTTGTACTGATAGCTAAGAGTTAAAATTAGCACTTGATTTATATTAAAAAGTTATTTTCAGTTTTTTTCCTATGTTAAATTGATAGTCTTTATGAAATGAGATAAAAGGCTTACTGTCTGCCCTTGGAAAGTAACATCAATATAGTTCAGTACCTGTGATACCTCTGATTCAATTGGGATAATTTTCTTTCTCCAGGTGTAGTGGCTCATGCCTGTAATCCCAGCACTTTGGGAGGAGGAGGTGAGAGTATTGCCTGAGCCCAGGGGTTCCAGATTAGCCTGGGCAACTTGATGAGATATCGTCTTTACAATAAATCAAAAAATTAGCTGGCATGGTGATACTTGCCTGTAGTAAGTTGCTTGGAAGGCTGAGGTAGAAGAATCGCCCGAGCCCAGCAGGTTGAGGCTACAGTGGCGGTGAGCATGCCACTGCACTCCAACCTGGGTGACAGAGTGAGACTTCGACTCAAAAAAAAATTTTATATTCAGCATCTCACACTTGAACCATTCAACCCAAATTGAGTGTTTTGTTTTTTGTTTTTTGTTTTTTTTGAGTTGGCGTCTCACTTCATCGCCCAGACTGGAGTGCAGCGGCTGCTCCCGGCCACCGCAGCCTCGACCTGCTGGGCTCCGGCGATCCTTCCACCTCAGCCTTCCGAGTAGCCGGAACTACAGGCGCACGCTACCACGCCCGGCTAATTCTTTTTTTTGATTTATTGTAGAGTTGAGGTTTCGCCTGCCCAGGTGGGTCTCGAACCCGCGGGCTCAGGCAATCCACTCACCTCAGCCTCCCAAGGCAGCGGGATTACAGGCTGAGCCACCGAGCCCGGCTCCAAATTGAGTTTTTATGTGAACTATTTTCTCTTAAGAATTTGTCCTTTTCCTTAGGATAAACCTTTCTCTAATATTTGATTCCTTTACTTGGTTTTGAATCTCTTTGAGATATGACCTCTAATAAAAATAGCAACATCCTCAGCGATGTGTGTTTTCTTTAATTATTTTGGTGTCTCTCTTGTGGTTCTGCTGGCTGACACCCTGACTTCCTGTGTGGTCTTTCCAGGTCATCATAGCGAGGAGCCCAGCAGCCGGCCTGCCCTCACGCCTAACCATTCATTTTCCAAGGTAAGAAAAAGGCCACCATCTTGCATTTCATACCTCCTTATCTCAGTGACCAACTTACTTGTGTTTTGAACCAAACTGGCTTCACATTTAGTTATTTGTCCTTTTTAGATACTTGTGTTAATAGTAAGGGTATATTGTAGTGAACTAATAGGCCTTGCTAAGTAATCACACAACGTGGAGCCCTCACACAAGTAACTTGCATCATTTGGCACACACTCAACGCTTAAATAAGCTAGCCACTTACATAGATAACTAGTGCAGGTATGTTTTGATTCGTGTGCACAATTCTTTTAGTTGTGTCTTAGACTATGGGAAGAGAAGAAGAATGTAATTAAGAGTGAAATTGCTCCTTTGGGTTATTACTGGCCAGCAGTAACCCTCAAGTATCAAATCTATGATGCTGGTGAGGAAAAACAGAAGTGGCAAAAGAAATAAGTTGCCTTGCTTTTGAAAGACTTAGAAAATGCTTTCCCCAGAATAAAATGAGAGAACTTCTATCATTTAAGATGAGTGTAGAGAATTCCAGTGATTTAACAGAACTAATTTAATGCATACTTTAATCCCACTTCATGCTCCCTTTAAGTTTACTGGTTTGTGCATTTTTATGATTTTTTTTTTCTGGCATATAATGTACAATTCTAAAATGACCACAGCTGGGTCTTCATTTCGTGGAATTGTTTTATCCCACACACACCCCTTGCAGTCTACTCTGAGCCTCAGTACTCAAATGGCTTTCCATGTCAAATACAGGCTGAGAGATTGCCCTCCTGGCAATCTGGAAACCTGATCTTCTCAACATGAGCTGGCTTTAGTGTCGGAGGAGAAAAATAATTTAGTGCCCAGAAGCCCAAAATGCTACATCTTTCATCTCATTATGTCATCTCACCCCTGTGACTTGGTTTAGCAAGTTTTGAAAAGATATTGCAGCAGAATAATTTTAAGGCAGAAATGATTGGGACACACAAACAGAAATGTCTTGGTATGTGTGTGTGTTGGAAATAAGCTACAGCAGCACTCACTATTCTGTTTATTCACAAAGGCTTCAACTTCACATAGCTGAAACAACTGAATTTTCATGTATTTCTAGTGTTATTCATGCTGTGTAGTGCTTATTTTCTTTTATTTGTTTATTTATTTTATTTTTGTAGAGATGAGGTCTGGCTTTGCTGCCCAGGCTGGTCGGAAAATCCTGGGCTCAAGCAGTCCTCCCACCTTGGCCTCCCAAAGAACTGTGATTACAGGCGTGAGACCACACCCACCCTTATTTTCTTTCTAAATACCAGTATGTTATTGAAATAAAAGAGGTAGAGTTTCCATTAAATTAACAGAAAACTCTAGAAACCAGGACTTTTGATGTTCATAGTTGCTAACATTTTTCTTTTGTTGGAGTTAATGTCTTCCAGAAAGTCTCCCAAACAATGTCCTGTTCTTGAATGCTAATGTCTACACTATGACTTTCTCATTGAGAATGGAATTTCACAATCCAGTGAAACTTTTTGACATTATGTTACGTTCTACTCAGTAATTATTTATAGTTATGAATCCATTGTTGTTTCCCTTAAATTCACACGGGACTTTGACTAGATTTGAAAATCTTTATGCCTAACAGATGCTCAAGTCACTAAATTGGAGTCTATGTCCATGTAACAGACTTATAAGTACTTGAAAAGTTGATTTTTTTTATTTCCCTCAACTTCTAAGTTTTAGTTGCCCTGTTAAACTTTTAAAATTTGTATGAAAGACAAGTCTTATAAAATATGTCTCAAAAAAAAGCTTTCTGCAGTCAAATACATTTAAGAAATACTATGTAATAGAGCTCTTTTGGCAATTCAGAATTCATATTTATAAGAGTTGTGAGAATTCCTGGAATAAAAATATTGGTTTGACGTTGTTTCACCTAGTTGGTTTCTTTTTTTTTTTTTTGAGTTGGAGTCTCACTCTGTCACCCTGGCTGGGGTATAGTGGCATGCTCATGGCTACCCCATCCTCAGCCTGCTGTGCCCAGGCAATCCTTCTGCCTCAGCCTTCTAAGTAGCTGCAACCACAGGCGTGTGCCACCACGCCTGGCTAATTTTTTTATTTATTTTAGGGACTAGGTCTCACCAAATTGCCCAAGCTGGTCTCAAACCCCTAAACTCAGGAAATTCTCACCTTGTTCTCCCAAAGTGCTGAGATGACAGGCATGAGCCACTGCACCAAGCCCATCTAGTGTATCCAGATGTATTTAATCATGGAAAGCCCATGCCCTGTGCACATACCTCATTGTCTGGTGTTTCCTAGAAACACTGATGGAAGGTGAGACCTGTAACATGGATCTTATACTAAGGGAGAAGCGAGGGCAGTATGCTGTCCCTTCCTGATCCTGAAGTTATTAAAACAGTAACCTGATGATTTGCTTTGGTTTTATGCTTTAGGCTAATGGGGAAGAAATAATTGAAGTTCTGTATCCTGAAGGAAAACGTTCTACTTATCAGATGAAGGAATCAGCACACTTGACTCTGTCCAAAGGTAGATTTCCAAACCGGTTATCTAATTACTCTAAATGCCCAAATAATTCAGGTAATGAAAAAATACTAGGTATCTTCTCTTAGTTGTGACTATCTATTATATTATATTCTTAATCTTTGTAACTTCTTTGTGTTCCTTTCATGAATTAATACTTTGAGAGTCATTTAATTTAAGGAAATAAGTGTTACATTCTGAATGTCTCCTGAAAAGGTATGTCACTAACATTGATTTTGGCTTATTCTTTGCATTTGTGGACCTTTTGTCACAGAAGCCTAAGTAAATCTAGCTCTCAAAATGATTGGGTCACTTGAGTGTAAACAGCTGTTCCAATCTCGGCTACTTTAAAGCAGATGCTTGGGATTTGAAAGGACCCAGCACACTGTATTTGACACTTTATCCCTTTCTCATGTCAGCATGTTTAAAGTAAAACCCATGGAACTTCCTTTTTTTCAAGAATCTGATATACAAGAAGATGACATCTATGACGATCCTCAAGAAGCTGAAGTGATCCAGTCTCTGCTGGATGTTGTGGATGAGGAAGCCCAGAATCTTCGGAACCAAAATAATGCAACAGGAGACGCCTGTGCTCCAGGTAGACGAGCCGGGTGGATTGGCTGGTACACCATGAGCACAAGGGCATCTCTAGGGAGCATTTTTTGAGTAAATATATACTACATTAGCAACTTCCCTTATTCCTCATTAGTGGGGAACATTTCAGAAACAAAATCGGATTTGTTATCTCCTGTTTTTTCTTTTCCGTATTTGTGCGTCAGCCACCTTATTAGCAAAATCTCAAACTCGGTCATGGCTTGTTCTTTGAAAAGTGTTAGTCCAGACATTCTGCCAGCCATTTCTGAAGGCATTGCAAGTTTAGAAGGTAAGTCTAACCAGAAATGTTATCCTGACATGTAACACATTCTTTCTTCTCATTTTTCTAGTTAGATTATTGGAGCTATTCATGGATATTGGTCCATACACTGCCTTCTTTTGCAGGCTAGTTAAAGCTTTTCCACTGCCTTAATCATTTATTAATTCCTCTTGGCCTATATATTTCTCTTCCAGGTACACTGAAGACAAATGGGAAGTTATCAGAAGAGAGAGCAGAAGATACAGACTGTGATGGTTCACCTTTACCTGAGGACTTTACAGAGGTAAGAGTAAGACCCAGCTAAGCAGCCCAGATACTACAACTTGTTAGATGGTAACTTTATTGTATTTTTATTAATAATAAGGTTAAAAGTGCCCCTTAAAACGTATGTTCTCAAACCAGGCAAAGTGGGGGGACCAAAGGGAAGCCCAAACTTTACCTATACAATGACCGCTTGTATACATAATCCTGAATTGTACCCCACATCTTTAAAATTAAAAAATAAAATAAGTAAAAAGAACTTGCAAACAAACAAAAAAAGTATGTTCTAATGTTTCTTTTAACTAAGAAAATAACAAATTTTAATTGCCATTTTTAAAATGTATTGTATGCTTTTTCTTTATAAAAAGGAAAGCTTGCTAATATAATATAGATTCTCATTTATACTGAAGCAGAAAACTTAATTTTTTTTATTAATTTTGATTATGAAAATATTACATCATCATTTTAAAAACTTTTCAAAAAGAATCGTTTAAAAATGCAAGTCCGTTCGGGCTTGGTGGCTCAGCCTATAATCTCAGCACCTTGGGAGGCTGAGGTGAGTGGATAGTCTGAGCCCATGGGTTTGAAACCAGCCCAGGCAACTTGTTGAGGTCTCATCTCTACCACAAAAAAATTAGCCGGGTGTGGTAGCGCACACCTGTGGTTCTGACTACTGGGAAGGCTGAGGTAGAAGGATCACCAGAGTCCAGCAGATCGATGCTGGAGTGGCTGTGAGTGTGCCACTGCACTCCAGCCTGGGTGACGGAGTGAGACTCAGACTCAAAACAAAAAAAAATGTAAGTCCCTTTTTAGACATATTTATATCATAGTCATTGAGGTAGCTATTGTTAAAACTTTGGTTACTACTCCTCTATTATGCATATGAAAGCATACATATAGTCAGGCTCAGTGGCTCAGCCTGCAATCCCGCACCTTGGGAGGCTGAGGTGAGTGGATTGCCTGAGCCCACGGGTTCGAGACTCGCCTGGGCAACTTGGCAAGACCTCATCTCTACAATAAATCAAAAATTAGCTGGACGTGGTAGCGTGTGCCTGTAGTTCCATCTACTTGGAAGGCTGAGGCGGAAGGATCGCCGGAGCCCAGCAGGTTGAGGCTGCTGTGGCCGGGAGTGGCCACTGCACTCCAGTCTGGGCGACAGAGTGAAAAAAAAAAAGAAAGCATAGATATTTGTATAGATACATAATTTTTTGAAAAACTAAAAGAAGAAACCCGTGGGCTCGAAGCCTAGTGAACAGGGGTCATAATAGAGGTGGGCAGGGACCAGTCAGTCAGGGCCTACAAAGGAATTTCCCACTTGTTAGGATAATTTGTCCTGATAAAGACTGAAATGTAGCCAGGCTCGGTGGCTCAGCCTGTAGTCCCAGTGCTTTGGAAGGCTGAGATGAGTGGATTGCCTGAGCCCATGGGTTCGAGACCCGCCTGGGCAACTTGGCAAGACCTAATCTCTACAATAAAATAAAATAAAAAATTAGCTGGGCGTGGTAGTGTGCGCCTGAAGTTCCAGCTACTTGGAAGGCTGAGGCGGAAGGATCGCCGGAGCCCAGCAGGTCGAGGCTGCAGTGGCCGGGAGTGTGCCACTGCACTCCAGTCTGGGTGACAGAGTGAGACTCCAACT
>CAUYQG010170889.1:0-78971 GCA_963574415.1 Tarsius wallacei | reverse complement strand
CCCAAGTCTGTTTGTCCACATAGTCTTTACGCCTGTGTTCCGGACAAATTGAAGTTAGCTAGTATTCCTCTTGCATTCCAGTGTTTTCACTGTTCCTTTCTCCCCTAAATAACAAGCATATCATGCTGATTTCCTAGGTGCTTTCGTTTTCTTTGTACCTGAAGTGGAACATGCTCCCTTCTTCCTGTCTAGTCTTCAAATGCCAGTGTAATAACCTCTTTAGGAGCTTTTACATTCACAAGTCTCTGATCTTTTGAGTCTCTGATTTTAGTCTGAAATCATGTCATGCTTATGTCTATTCAACAACGCATTGTTCTTGTGTATATTAATAGGTTTTCTACAACATATCGGGCCCTCGGGTGTCAAAAGGCCACCTCAGGTACTTTTGCAAACCTAGTTGAAGGGTCAGCGGTCTCAACTAGTTTAAACTGATCAGGACCTGGCCCAGGTTCCTAAAAAACAACTGAAGCAACCATTATGAGTGTGACTTATGAATGTTATCTATGAAGTAACCAGTGAAGGTTAAGTTCAAGCATTCAGCAGTGAGGACTTCAGCCTCCATAGCCTTCAGCTTCATGGAAAAAGAAAGAAGAAATAGCAAAAAGCAAACAATAACAAGGCATGCAGGCAAACCTGATCCAATCAACCCCTTGGTTTCAAATGGAATCTCGTCCACAAGCCTTTGCAATCTTTATGAGAAGGGTTATCACAGCGATAATTCTGTCCCATCTTACGTCAGATCTCTGCTCGGTTCTCATCCCCCATCAGACCTCGAGCTCTGTTTTCATCCCACATTGGATCTCTGCTCTGTTCTTATCCCGTTTAAATCTCTGTTCTCATCCCACATCAGATCTCTGCTCTGGTCCTGCATCATCACATCTCTAGCTCTGTTCTCACCCCACATCGGATCTCTTGCTCTGTTCCACCCTACATCAGATTTGTAGCTCTGTTCCAGTCCTGTATTTCCAACTCCCCACGAGTCCTATTGTTTCTTCTATGCCTAATCCCTGCCATCTGGGTATTTCCCTTTTTGATCCCTCATCAATTTGCACATTACCTCTAATCCAACCTGTATCTGTTGTTCTAAGTACACTAGCTCATCTTGCATGTTGTTTCCCCACCTATGTTAAAATGTATCCATTTTTTCAAAACTATTAAGCTTTCTTCCAATTTCATTGGTCTTATCTAAACCTCTGTTGTGTTGTATGTAGAAATAATACCACTTAAATGACAGGAAAAGGACAGAAATATAAATTATATTCTAGCTTATATGTGACAAATTTGTTTTTTCCCTTGGGATTTTTGAAAATGATTCCATAAATCTGGGAATAGCTAATTCATTTAAGCTGAATGTCTAAAAAAACTGATAAGCAAAACAGATTTTTTTTTTTCAGGGGTGATTGGGGAGGTGGGTGTTGAGCACAAACTGTACAACTTATTTTTTATGGTTTTTTTTTTTTTTTAGAGATGGGGGGTGGTCTTACTCTGCTGCACAGGCCTATCTCAAACTCCCGGGCTCAAGCAATCCTGCCTCAGCCTGCTGAGTAGCTGGAATTATAGGCACAAACCACTATACCTGGCTAAGGCAGTGACTTTCAGGCTTTTCTACATTCTACACAATGTTAACAGAAAAAAACAATCTCTGTAGAATATTTTACAGAGGTTTATACTGAGCCGATATTAGTGACCGCGGCTCAGGGAAACACAATCTCAAGAAGTTCTGAGATGGTGCGCATGAGGCAGCTGAATTATAGTTTTGGGTTTTATACATTTTAGGGAGGCAGAAGTTAGAGGCAAAGTCATAAACCAATACATGAAAAGTATATGCTGGTTCGGCCTGAAAAGACTGGATATCTTGAAGTAGGGGGTTACAGATTATGGGTAGAATCAGAGATTCTTGAATTTGTAACTGGTTGAAGGAGTTAGGCTCTGATAAAACTTGGAATCAGAAGAAAGGAATGTTTTAAGATAAGAATGCTACATAGCAAGATTGATGGCCTGCAGGTGTGACTTAACCCTTGCCTTCCATGGCCTTAAGTCTTGTTTATAATTTGGTATCTTATTGCCTTCCCATTGTGGCCAAGAATTCAGTTTTTAAGTTTTTTATGGGATCTCCTTGGTCCATAAGGGGTCCGTTCAGTCTGTGGGGATTTAGGGTTTTATATTTAGTTTACAGCGGTGACCCAGCACATGTATACTTTTAACAGAAACAAAACTTTTATAAAACAAAACTTACTCTTAACACATGCGCCCCAGTATGGTAATTTTTATTCTATTTCACTTCCAAAATGCTGAACCCACTGTATTAATGTTATGAATCACGAATGGATTGTATATATTAGCTCCTCTTTACATAGAAATACTGCCACATTAAAGATAAGTGATTTTCTTTTCCACTGAAGGTAATCTTGTCTCATTCGCATTTCATGTACGGGTATGAGTAGGGGCAGGATCTCTCTATGTGTGTGTGTGTTCATATCTATCTATCTATATATATATACATTTTTTTCGGATCATAGTAAAGGCTGTGCTCATGATTTGTTACATAAATAGGCATCATATAATTACTTCTGCTTTTGGTTTTTAATTGATTCTGAAATTCAAGAATTCCCATCTTTCTTTGCTAGTTTCCTAAATCTTCTTTGCAGTTCCTTCATTCCTCACTTTTGCTCACTTATCCCATTTGGCCATAAACATTTTTTGAAGATAGAACTTATTGTACAGTAGTGTCTTAGAAATAATAGGTATATACTCTTGTCACTACTCCTGGTTGCTTTTATGGATACATACCTCATATGCTTATATTCCTGTGTAGATAGAACTCAAAGCAGTCCTCTATAAAAACTACTTCTTAATCATTTATCAAATTACTCTTACAATTTGATTATCTTATCCTAACTTTCCAACTTGAAAAACTCATTCTCTGAGCTATAGAAATGCTCTAGGAAATATTAGTCTAGAATTTTAAGATGCCAACATGCTTAATGGAATCTGAAATATTATTGAACTAGCTTACTGAATTTCACATTACCCAGGTATGATGGTTAATTTGTGTGTCAACTTGACTGAGCTGAGGGATGCTCAGATCATCTGGTTGTGTCTGTGAAGGCGTTTCTGGATGAGATTAGAATTTGAATCAATGGGCTCCGTAAAGTGAAATGTGCTCCCTAATGTGGTTGCGCAGATCCAACCTCTTGAAAGCCTGAAAATAATTTTTTAAAAAGGCTAAGGAAGGGCGAGTTCTCTTTTTCTCTCTCTGTCTCTCTCTCTGTCTCTCTGCCTGACTGCTTGATCTGGAACATTGGTCTTTTCTGCAGATATACAGAAAAGGAGGTATACCCATAAAAATCTAAATGATTTTAAAATTATAAAAGACTATCATATATAATTTCATGCCATTAAATCTGAAAATATCACTGAAATTATCTCCTGTAAAAAATAGCAAACATGGAAAGAAATTTAAAGTATAATCACTGAGAAAAATTATATATGCATCTCATTTGTACTGAAAAGATAGTAAATAAAATTCAACCACCTTCCTAGGAGTTTGAGGTCAGCCTGGGCAACATAGCGAGACCTCATCTCTGCAAAAGAATAAATTACCTGGACATGGTGGCATGTGCCTGTATTCCCAGCTTCTCGGGAGTCTGAGGGAAGAGGATTGCTTGAGCCCAGAAGTTTGAGACTGCAGTGAGCCTGATTATGCCACTGCACTCCAGTCTGGGCAACAGAATGAGATCCTGACTCAAAAATAAAAAATAAAAAATTAACAGCCATTCCTAATAATAACAGTCAACTAACTAGAACTAGAATGAAATTTTCTTGTCACAGCAAAGACTATGTCAGCAACCAAAACCACATTGTTTTAGAGTGAAATCCTAAAGATGCAAAACTAGGTTGCTTATTATCATCACACTTGGGCCAATCCTTACCAATAACACAAGAAAACAAAATATATGTATATGTGTGTGTATATGTGTGTGTGTGTGTGTATATATATATATGTGTTACATGTATAGCATATAAATCCACATATTTGTACATATCTGAATTTAAAGTGCATACTATCATTTGAGAAATTATTAGACCTGAAGAATTAGAAGATGCTCAAATTAAAGATAAATATGCAATAATTATTTTCTGTATAGTAACAGCAACCAGATATAAAATGCAATGGGAAATGATCCCTTTCATAATAATACCTAACATAAACTTAACAAGGAATTTGAAAGACACTGTTATGAAACATTTTTTTCTGATGGAATAAAAGGCTTAAACAAGATGGTAGCCATTTTATGTTGGATATGAATACAAATTGTCTATTTTCCTCAAATTATATTAATGTCATTTCTAACTCCCAAAAGAGTAGGATTGACTGTGCATTTGGAATTTTAAAGTCTATCTAGAGGAGTATGAAGAGCTAATGATTTTTTTTAAAGATTCATGAAGTAGAACGGCCTTGTTAGATATCAAAATATATAAATTTGGCAACTAAGGCTCTTGTGAAATAATAGACAATAAAAACAGTAAAAAGTCACACATCTCAGTATGTAGGAATTTTTAGTGTGTAGTAAAGGGGATATTTCAGATCAATGGAGAAAAAAATTTAAGAAAAATCATTTGGGAAATTTAGTCCATTCATCTGGAGTGGTAAAAAAGAACATTACTTTATACTATATTACAAAAAAAGGTCTCCACAGATTAAATATTTAAATACTTTTTAATGGTTAAATGAAATAATAGTCAAACAAATGGCTTCCTGAGTGCCTGTTTTCCACCTACACTTTGTCAGTCAAGGGAGATGATCAGTGAGCCTAGCAAATGCCACGATTCTGACAGCATGTATCAGGTGCAGAAAGCTGGTGAGTGTCTCTGCAGCTCACATTCAGTTCTGGTGGACTGAATTTTGAGTGATTGCTGTCGTAACTTTCATTATGTTCTAAAGGCTAGTCTATAGGCAAAAATTCTGCAAGAATACACTAGATGGTAATCTGTCCTTGTTGACAAGGCACAATGATCATCTTTATTTGAATTTTTAGTAATAGTATAGTATTTGCTTATTTATATATCATGCACATATTAATGTTTAGGGGTTGCATCTGTTTTCTTATGCTTTTTTCCTTGTGCTTTTTTAAAGATGTAAATATATGAGTGGAATAAATAGTTTACAGTTTAAAACTAGAACAGCTAATAACAAATAGATGTTAGACATATAACATAACCATGCACCCCATATTAGTAAAAGTCATTATCATCCAGAGAGATAACCTTTGTAAAAGACTCTTAACTTTTATCTAGTTTAGTAGTATACAATATTTATAAAAATAATTAAATGCCATTTTTGTCTAATGATAGAAACAGAATTTATTATTTTTGCCAAGAAATAAACTTACATGTCAGTAAAAAAAATAAAAATAAAAAATAAAAAAAGTTTGAACTGTTTTCCTTTAAATATCTATGAAAAGTATTTTATTTAATATAAGATTATAAGTAAAATGAGGCTTTTCAAGCTTCTAGAAATCTAGAAATCACAGAGTAAGATATTTAAAATAAAAATATACCTGCTGATCTTGGGTTCTCAACTCAGGCTTCAGTTTCTCATTACGTTTAGCCTTACTTTATACTTCTGAAAGCTCTTCTAAACTAAAAATGTGTACTAAAATAAAGACCAGCTTCAGATGAATCGGTGTCTACAGGTTTCCTAGTAATACATTCATTAAAAATAAATACATTCCAAAGCCAAAAAGAACAATGACTTTATCAAGCCCCCTTTGAGTGAGAGACTAGCTTTGTAATATGGTTAGTGACA
Organism: Tarsius wallacei; assembly: GCA_963574415.1. Classification (NCBI taxonomy): domain Eukaryota; kingdom Metazoa; phylum Chordata; class Mammalia; order Primates; family Tarsiidae; genus Tarsius; species Tarsius wallacei. Next base: position 73,162 of record CAUYQG010170889.1, on the reverse strand, counting down.
TTCCAGAAATGCCAGGTTTTCTGTATCGTATGGGAAGCCACCCATGTGTGTGTTCACATGCCGTTCACCTCATCACCTGCCCACACTTAAATGTGCATGGAACTCTAGACTGATAAACTATAAAGATATAATGCTTGAATTTTAAAAATTGGAACCTTTACTAAGGTAATTAACAATATCGACTGTGGTAAATTCTTAATTATCTGTGGAGCTACCACAGTTTTTAATCTGGGAGTAACATGGGAAACCACCAGTTACTTTTCTAAGCTGCATCCCCATTCTGACTGTTGGTGAATATGAAATTCATGCAAATTCATTTTATGTTTAATCTACAAAAATTGAAATAAGTAACTAGGATAAATAAATCATGTGATACACTGACTCCGTTACTCAGTAAAATCAAGAAATTGCAGCTGATTCTCCATTTTCTCCCAGCAGTTCTTTTAATTCTGTATTCTAGTGGTTTTCTGACTTTTGGAATCTACAGAACTAGAAAATAAATTTGGGACTCCATCAAAATCATTGCCAACTTTAAAAATGTTTATTCTACCAAGTGATAATTTTAAAAAACAACAAAACACTATATACCACCAGAATAATTTCATATAAGAAATAATATTTTTAACACCAAAAAAGTAGGAAAGTACCTGACTGCATACTAAAAGATGATCCTTTTACACTGCAGACATTTCAGTTTATAACAATCTCACTCCAAAAGCTGGTCTGAAGGTGAGTTATCTCAGTGGCTTGTTCACAGATAGTTACGGATCAAACTCCTTGTTCTGCTCTTTCCCCCTTCTCACTACTGCACTTGACTAGTCTTAAAAAAAGAATCAATAAATAAATAAAAATTTCACTCTATTGAATTTACTTTTATTCTTCGCTGGCAGATGGGTGAAGACTTATTTGCCGTACTCGGGCACCACGGGTTTGGATCAATGCTAAGTAACCTTTAGGGGAAAAGAAGCTAATCAATAGAAAAGAAAGGCAACAGGGATAACTGCCAATTTGATATTTTTAAACACAGTGGATTAGAAAGTGTTTGTTTCCTTTATATGTTTTAAGATTTGGACGGACATGTTCTTAGTACTCTAGATTAAATTAGCTCAGGCCATTCTATTTTTATAAGTTAATCTATTTTACTTGTAAAAGAACTGTGGTCTTGCATTTTCACTCCTCTATTAGAGAGAATTAACAAGACTTTTCTTTAGTTTTTATGCATCTACTGGGTATTAATTAAAAATACAGGAATCACCTTTCTACAGATAGAAATGCGTACATACACCGAGAATTTCTTTTCACAAATTTGCCTTGCTTTAAGATATCATTGACACATTCCTAACAAAACTGAACCACAGTAGTGATGTAGTGCTACAATATAGGTTATTTTAACCGTACTGAAGTTTTGTGGTAAGAATGAAAAGGTCAGATGTTGAGTTTGTACCCTTTAGTAAGTGTCAGAGAATTAAAATTCAGTCAGAATGCCTTTGTCAGAGAGGGTATTTGAGTTGTCTGGGGATGATACAGTAGTCCTGGTACACTTACTCATTGAAGTTTTGAGGAACTCAGATCAAAGAGGCCTGGAAAGGTCACTAAAGCTGTTATGCTAATACCTACCACCAATGTGTACAGAAAGCCCACAGTGTTGCCCAGAATGCAGTGGTTAGTCCTGAATGCCTTTGATCCTTATCTAGAAATTCTGCTAGCATATGTCATATGATTGAGGTAGGGTCTTTTATTGCTGCAATTAAAACTTTCCAAGTGCATTATATTATCTCCACCCCAGCTAAAAGTCCTGATGATTGTTTAGAAAGTGGGGTGAGTGATTTGTCAGATGCTGGGGCTGCTTTAGGGGCTGCCGACTCCCACACCCTGCAGCACAAGATTTCTCTGACTTTTTTTCATTTACATCTCACCAAACAGCATAATGGTCTTAAAGTTTGCTTAGTCCTTTGACTTCCTTTATCACATAGAGATGGCAAACATTCTGTTGCTAACTTGAAGTGGCTCCAAGCAGCAAGACTGGAAGGATATTAAACCAGTAAAAGCTTATCAACTGATTCATTGATATGCTGTAAATTCCAGGCTTTTCATTTTGCTTTTGAGTGTGACCATAAGTCAACACATTAGTAAGCAATTTGCTGACATCAAGATGGATCACTTAAAAAGGCCTCCTGGGTAGACAAAGTTCACTTGGGTACTTTTGTTAGTATCTTTTTTTAAATGTTTAGCCTGTATGTCACTTGTAAATGACCAGTAATTGCTTTACATATCAATAACCCAAACTTTTAGTTACTTAATTTATCAAATATCTGAAATATGAAGCTTAAATAAAAATAGATTAAGACATTTATTTTTTTAATTGAAAAATGGTATGTATTTTGTCTGTTTTTGTAGAATTTTAATCATTAGCTTAAAAACTAGAACTCAGTTGTCAGTTTTTTTTTATTTTTTGTTTTTGCCAGCTCTTGCCCTTTCAATTACTAAGGTCATCTGGTCCACATAAAAAGTGAGGGAGTAAATAAAGAACACTAAACACAAAAGAATTTGACATTTCAAAAATATTTAATAGTAGCTACACTTAGGACATAACTTTGAATTGACCATAATAGCTAGTCAACACACAAATATTGATTTGATATTTTAAAATATTACCTTTGCTAACTTTCAAATACTTGAAGCTGCAAGAATAAGAACAGTCATACCAGGTCACTTTTAGAAATTTGCTATAAATGTATACTGAAGGACTTCCAGTATGTTTATTAACAAGTCAATGTCAGCGTTAGGATTATAAACTAAATGTTGATGTTTTATTGAATTCTGACACTATAAGTAACTTCAAAATGATTCTAGACAGGCAGATTTTTGTTGTTGTTGTTGTTTGTTTATTTCTTCCAGAAGGGATTTTCCTTTGGAATCCGTACATTTGGGGCATATATTTGTCCTCATTTTTAATCTATTGCAACCCTAAAGTCAAAATTTTTTGAATGCTAAGGGCCTTACAAAGATGAATCAGTGCTTCCATGAATCTAAGGTAGTCATTCAAGGAGATAAGAAATGCACACAAGAAAAAGATAACCTGGCCAGCCAGTGATACATGTCAAATTAAAGGGCCAGGTGTATACGTTGAGAGTTCAGAGAACTAGTCCAGGTACGCTGGGGCACAGGTGTAAAATTTGCAGTAGTCATTCATATGAATGAAGTCAAGGAAACAAAAATATAACAGTTATTCACTGAGCTGAGTAAACAAGTTTGGCCAGAGTATAAGATGCAAATAGGAGAGTAAGGAGGAGGAAGGTCGACAGCCTGCAGATAGCAAGTGATCTGGGCGCTCCGGTGATGGTGACTGATTGTCAGAGGAAAGGTAGGCGGCAGTGACTTGCAATCGTGAGTCCCCTTTGCCTCTTCCTTCCTGGGGCTCCCTGGCTGGCTGCATCTGCCCAGAGTCCCTTTTACGTGACCTCCCCAGAAGCCTGTCAAGTCCTGCCCCTCCCTCCTTGCTCCTATAGGCTCTTCCCAATCCTCTGCTGTGTGGAAGTGCGTTAGGTTGTCAGTACTGATTTCCTCTCAATTGGGAGTTCTTTGCTAAAGGAACAAGTGTTTGTCAGCTCTGACCCCCAGGCTCCTACAGTGCCCATTAAAGACACAGGGTGCCAAAATATATATATATACACGTTTTGAAGAGAGGAAAATGTATTAAAATTGTAATACTCAATAAGATGAACACAAGTCAAGTTTGACTTCTGCAATTACAAGAGGTGCTCAAAGTGTAACCAGCGTCCAGACACTTCTGATTATGGCGAACATCTCTTAACATTGCTTAAAATGTGTATATGTTTTTTGGTACCCTTGGTAGTAGCTCAGTAATTCCCAAACTGTCGTAACCCCCAGCCCCTTTATAAATTGTTCAGTTCTTTGTGTCATTCACCATGCAACACTTGTAAGTGGTAAGGTAAAGTTAAAATTATGTAGTGTACTCAAGCCTATAATCCCAGCACTTTGGGAGGCCGAGGCGAGAGGATTGCCTGAGCCCGCGCGTTTGAGACTAACCTGGGAAACATGGTGAGACCTCATCTCTATAATAAGTCAAAAAATTAGCTGGGCGTGGTAGCGCACGCCTGTAGTTCCAGCTATTGGAAGGCTGAAGCAGAAGAATCGCCTGATCCCAGCAGGTCAAGGCTACGGTGGCTGGGAGCGTGCCACTGCTCTCCAGCCTGGGCAACAGAGTGAGACTCCACTCAACAAACAACAAACAAACAAGAATTATTTAGTGTAGATTGAGTAAAATGTTTTTTAATAGTCTTTAACCACCGTTACATACAAAGGGAATTATATTTCTCATTTAAGAAATGCTTTTAATTTCTTTTAAATTATGGAAGAAAAGGATGAATTGTTAAGAGTGAAAACAATGTTTTGTTAGGCAGGTTGAACGGATACTAAAGTTAAGACTTAACTGTGGACTGACGCTTGGAGTCACTGTACTTTACAAAACTTCATTTGAAATGAGGTGCTCATAGAAGGACTTGAGCTGCTCTTTTAAAGCTCTTAAGGATGGTCAGAGGCTGTGAGTCCCAGTCTCGGTCCTTCTCCAGATGCACAGGGATTTGCCACTCAGTGGCGGTTTACTGTCCATGGCAAGGGCACCCTGCCTTCATGAAGCGGAAGGGGCAATAAAAATATTTTGTTAAAAATCTGAAGAAATACTAAGCGCCAGGAAGAAAACTATAAAGAGAGAAAGGAGATAGGGAGTAAAGTGGAGAGCTAGGTGTTTTAAATAAGATGGAAATTGACGAGGAAATGAAATCTGAGCAAAAACCAAATGGAGAGAACGCGCCACTGTTCCCTAGAGCCCCTGCCAAGTGGCGGGAAGAACAGTCACACATGGTGTGGCTTGCAGGCCACGGATGTGCCAGCAGGTGGCCACAGGTGAGCCCTCCAGGACCACCAGGTGGTTCCCAGCAGGAGATTCGGGGGATCTGAGCTGCAGCTTCCAGAGCAGTGAGCAGAAAGTGGTAGGTTCCCTGAAAGCCGACCAGCGGGGAGGCCATTTCCAAAGGGGGAGCTGGCCACGTGGTCACCGTGGAACAGTATTCAAAGCTACAGGAGTGTGTGAGATCAGCAACAGGGAAAGAGAACAGAAAGGGAAGAGGGCTCGGGGTCATGAGGAGACTGAGGAGTGGCTGGGCAGGTGAAAGGAGGATCGTCGAGGCCGGGCCGCTTTGGGGAGCCAAGTGAGGTGTCCAGAGACAGCTGTGATGAAGATGCTGAGGAGCTCTCTCCAGCACAGTCCTGAGAGACCCTGCAGAGGGTTCCCAGAGAGGGGAAGGGGCTCGTGGGTCTGTGTGCTGTGGGAAAAGTCCAGATAGCTAGGGTGGGGTAAGGGCAGCGGGGGTTGGCATATACGTGGGTGTTAGAGACTTCTGGGTGATGGGAGGGAAGGTAGCAATGGCCCAGTGCCATGAGGTAGAAACACAGGTCCTATGGGAGAGAAAAAATGAGAAATTTGCCTTTAAGGTTACTAAAAATATAAAACTTTCTTCTGTGGCCTCTCTCTCCATTTGTCATGGTGTTTTTCTTTGCTAGTTAATGTTATTCTAAGTAAAGAAAAAAATTTAAATTACTAGCGTGACTTTTACCAGTTATCTTTATGCCATGATGTCAGCTCTAAGTGGAAATATAAGAGCATTTAATTCATATGTAGACTCACCAAAGTCACATCATTTGTATTTCCTACCTCATAGGACATGTTATGCATTTCATTCTTACCCAGAATAGTTAGAATGATAAAATTTACTACTGTTTTCACTTCACTTTTTGGTACACACACATTCTACCAACACGTCCTACCTACAACTCACTGATGAGTAAGTTCTGCAAGGAAAAGAAACTCTGGGCTGCCCTGTATTTCCCATCCTCCGGGCTATCGTCCTCAGTGTAAGTGGTCCCGGGGGATGGGTGACATGCCTAAGAAAGGACGTGATAGGGTTCTGTCTAGTCAGCGGGACTAGATAGGAAGGAAAGGGGAGCATGTGGGGCAGAGGCAATGGTTTGAGGCAGCAAAGGCTAGAACTTTCCCGATGTAAAGAAAATATAAACCACAGACTTAAAAGTCCAAGGAACCCCAATCTGATTTTTTAAAAATATACATGTCTAGTGAAGCTGCAGGATAATAAACTCAAAGTGATCTCAGAAGCAGCCAGAGGACAGGACAGGTGACATCAAAGGAGCAGCACTGGAACCACGTGGATTTCTCAGTAGGAAGAGCAAAAGCTAGAAGACTAAATGACATCTACAGTGTCTTCAAAGAGACCTCTTGGCAGAATTCTGTCTGTAGCAAATGACATTCAAGAGCAGAGGCAAATGAAAAACAATCTCATAGAGACAAAAAGCCTGCCCCTGGAATGCCTTCATTGCATGAGGTTTGAAAGGATGTATTTCATGAGGAAAGAAGATGGCCCCAGATGGAAAGTCTGAGATGTACGTGGCAAAAGCGGGGGTAAATCTCATAGACATCATAATGTCTCACAGGTAAAAGAAAGTTTAAACACATGACTAAAATATATACATCAGGAAAGGAAAATTAAAGTACCTTAAGATTCTTGTATTGTTTCAGGGGATAAAACTTCTGATTAATTTAGACTTTAAGAATATGCATATGCACTTCTAGGATGACAGCTAAAAGAATAGAAACAGAGTTTTAAACTTCAAAGTAATAAAGAAAATTAGAAAATTTTAATTGAAAAGAAATTGAGAATAAAAATTTAATTGAATAGAAGAACAGAGATTAAAAATACAAAAACCAATGGCAGGACAAACAAAAAACACACAACAGGATGGATGCATAGTTTATGGTGTGTCCGTAATTATACATATTGGACTGAATGCTCCAGTAAAAAAAAAATCCAATTATGTATATGTTACTGAGAAGAGATGTATGAAAATGTAAGAATATATATAAAATAAACTCTTTGCAGAAGAAAGCTGGTGTATTGATAGCAGACATCGATTTTAAAGCAAAGGCAGTTTTTTTCTGAGTTGGAGTCTCACTCCGTCGCCCAAGCTGGAGTGCAGAGGCATGCTCACAGCTACCCCAGCATCGACACAAAGGCATTAGTAAAGATAACAACATAGAACACCATACCCAGCAATTGTAGTACACATATTCTTTCAAAGTACATATATCATTATAAAAATTGACCATATACTTGACCGTAATGCAGATTTCATCATAGCTTAAGAAATTTAATACATGTGAGCTAGAAATAAAATTCTAAAAAGCTATAAATATCTCACATTTGGAAATTAAGAAATAGTTCTAAGTAATCCATTGGTCAAAGAAAAAAATAGAAATTAGAAAAAATTTTAATTGAATTAATATCAAAAATACATCTCAAAATTTGTAGAATATGACCAAAGGAAAGTTTGTATCGGCTACACTAGAGTATATTTAACAGAATAAAATGTCTGAGTATAGAATTAGTTTGTGATTCTTATGTATCATAACATATTCTAAGCATTTATTTCCTTTTTTGCAACATTACACCAATCATCATCAAGAGTGGTGTATTAAGCCTTAAAGTCCACCCTCCCCCGGATTTATCTGGTGTATTTGGAGAATTAACAAGTTGGTTTTTTTCAGCAAGTGCCTACCATGACCAATGCACGTTCCAGGCTTTTGAAAGATTTTTAAGGTGAGATGTGATGACAAATGCGAAAACCCTTTAAAAACACTGAATGGTATTGTCAATGTGAAGAATAACACTCCTGGCCCCAGACACTGACATTCTAATGGAGGAAATAGGATGTGTTGGCTACACTATTTAAGGCAGAAGGAGGCACATGTGGGTAAGGTGGCGTTTCATATGAGTCACCCAACATAGTTGTTCAGAGCACATAAGCTCTGTTTTTATCTAAGGCATTCGAAGGCAAAAGTCCTTTAAAAAGTTCTAATGATGCTGCCTTTGGAAGTTTTAGCTCAAGTTGTAAGTTCTCATTCATGTAACATCAGGACAGTTGGAATTCTTCCAGTCATCCCATGGAGATACACCATATATATAATAGAATATATACACACACAGATGTATGGTAATGTAATAGAAATACAAGTTACAGAAAAACTGAATTACAAGGCATCAACTGGAGGCAATTGTATGTGTTTCCAAGATTTTTCCTTTTATGAAGTATAGGGAACTCTTCTACTTTCAGTAATGCATTTAGAGGTTATTAACTATTTGAAAGGCCAAGGAACAAAGAAAAATAAAATTAAAACCTTAGGAAACATTACCAGTTGAAGACCATAAATTAAGATATAGCTGCTTGGCAGTTATCATTACATTCAGAGTGAAGAGAAATTGATTCATAAACAGAAAAGCAGCTTCCACCAGGCCTCCAAGTATGGCTGATCCCAAAACACAAGGGCCTGGAAGATCCTCATCTGCCCCCTTCATTCAAACCCCAGTCATTGTGGACCACTTGCTACCTTCACAGAATTTTCTTGACTGAATGAGGACCTTGCATCCTTAAGGCCAGCACTCATCCTTCTAACATCCCAGGGGCAAAGGCAGTTCATAATCCACCAGACACCCCCCGCACCCTCTCAGGATCTTTTTGCAAAAGCGAGAGAATTGGAAGAGAACATGTCCTCCAAGGCACCTTCTGAAGTCTGACCTTAGAGAAATAGCTTCTCAAGCTGACTTAAATAAATACTACATTCTTCCAGGGTGCTCCACATTAAAAAAAAAAAAAAAAAAAAAAACGAACATTAAGTCTCCAGTAGACTAGAATATTTAGAAACTAAAAAGTCTTATATCATCCAGAATGCATGTTCCCTATTCACGTATCTCAGTGTCATTCCTGTATCTCAGTGAGATTCACATATCCCCATTCACATATCTCAATGTCTATGAGATTCTGACAGGCCTGGTTCATTTCGTTGTCCTTCTTTGTGGTTCCTGCCCAAATCCCATGAAACACATTTCATCCCTGAATCAGGAAACTTCTAATTGCCAAAACAAATAGCCCCTCAAATTTCAGTGACTGAAAATAGCAGCTTAGGTCTCCCTCCCATGACAATGCAAGTGCTCCTGGGCCGCAAGCAGCATGCCAGGCTGTGGGACTCCATACCTCTCTCCCATTGTCCTTCTGCTCTGCCACCTCTGGGGCCTCAGAGACTCTGTGTTCAGCCTGACAACCCAGAAGCATTTGGGAGAACTACTTCACATGACCAGGTTCTGCAGACTGCTCTGTGCCGTGGACCAACTAGCAAGAAGAGCAAGAAGTTTATCATGGTCACAACCCTTTAAACAGATTATTCTCCTTCCATTTATATTTGTCTTCACATTTTCTAAAAAGGAGTTATTGGTGATGTGGCCCCAAATGAGCTACTTCTCCATGCCTCAGATGACATAAGTTGTCACTCTTTAATGATCCAGATCCTAATAGTGTATGAATTCTGAGACAGCAGAGCCCCGCTATCTGGTATGGTGGCCACAAGTCACGTGGCTTTTGAGTCCTGGAAATGAAGCTGGTCCAAATTGAGAAATGCTCTAAGTATACAGTACACAGCAGATTTCAAAGACTTCATAAGGGAAAAGGTTGTAAAATATCTCATTAGTAGCTTAATTATTAAATCAATAAATGTTGAAATCATATTTTGGATACGTGGGGTAAAACAATATTAAAATTAATTTTACCTTTTAAAAAACTTAATGCGACTGCCAGAAATTTTTAAAATTATCCTTGTGGTTCACAGTACATTTCTGCTGGACTGAGCTGATCTAGTGTGTCTCCTAAGTCTGACCATTTTAGAAAGTCCTCAACATAATTTCATTATGCTAAAGGTTTTTTTAAATATAAGTATATACCACTTTAAGAATATTAGGGAGAGAGAAATAATAAAATCAAATATAGTCCTTCCCCCAAATCTTTTGAATAAAAACCATTCACTCTGCTCCCACCCAAGCCCCAATTTTTTGGTCTATTCTCATGATTTCTTCAACAGTGGATGTTTTTCTTTTAGGTCAAATCTTTGCAACTAAATTGAATCCCAGCATTCTGGGAGACTGAAGCAAGAGGATTGCCTGAGCCCAGGGGTTCGAGACCAACCTGGGCAACATGGCGAGACCTCATCTCTATATAAATCAAAAAAATTAGCCGGGCATGGTGGTGCGTTTCTGTAGTTCCACCTAATTGGAAGGCAGAAGCGAAAGGATCGCCTGAACCCAGCAGGTCGAGGCTGCGGTGGCCATGAGTGTGCCACTGCACTCCAACCTGGGCTACAGAGTGAGACTCTAACTCAAAAAAAAAAATTGAAATTCATAAAGATATTCATTCTTCCTAGCCTGTCCAAAGAGACTGACTTCTGGATTATTAAAACCTTTTGTAATCACAGTATCACTATCTAGGCATTTCTGCTAAGGTGTATGCTCCCTAAAAATTATGTAGGACTTATGGGAAAATGAGTTGGAGAAACCATATAAAACCTGTATGACACTAACAAAAACAATCACTATCTTTTTTTTTTTTTGAGTGGGAGTCTCACACTTTTGCCCAGGCTACACTGCAGTGGCATGCTCACTGCCACCGCAGCCTCAACCTGCTGGGCTCAGTTGATCCTTCCGTCTCAGCCTTCCAAGTAGCTGGAACCACAAGTGCGCACCCCATGTCCTGCTAATTTTTTGGCTTACTGTAGAGATGAGGTTTTACCGTGTTGCTCAGGCTGGTCTCGAACCCCTGAGCTCAGACAGTCCTCTCACCTCCGCCTCCCAAAGTGCTGGGATTACAGGCATGAGCCACTGCACCCAGCAACAATCACTATCTTAATAAAAACCCTACTAAAGTTTAAGATACATTAAATTTCTAATAATATGATAAGCATAAGACTTTACCACTTTAAGAAAGGGATGATAGTATCTTGAAGGAAACCTTATACAAAAAAGTTTAACTTTCCTAATTATGGGAGTTAAAAATCACAGAGATCAGAGAGAATCATATAGTAAACATGTCAAATAAGCACGTGGCTGAGTCAAGAAAGCAGAGTAAAGAGTATTGTGTTATGCTACTTTGCAGTTAGCAACTGCTACTTAATGGCACAAAAATGAAGTTAGTGGGGGGCAAATTACTCAAATGCATGTGATTTCTACATTATATAGGCATATTCCATATTGCTAATCACGTATGAACTAATTCACACTACAAATAAAGCTATTAATTTTGCTTCACCTAGCAATTCCTGTTTATTGCCATCAGGAGGCGATAGCATGCCCTGCCACAACCAATCAATAATCTTCCAGTTAAATTTTTTGTCATAAGATCATGGTGCTTTTCTAAATTTGATTGTATAAAAAATATATAACTTTATAAAAAGAACAGAGTTTGGAGGGAAATTAGAGGCTGTATTTACGGACAGTACTTTCAGAGAAAACTCTTTATTAGTTTTGAGATAAAATGTAATATGCTGCCTCCGTATCTGTGCTAGCAGTGAAAATAGAATTTTAAGATAAGTCTTAAAGACCTGTTCTGTAACAAGGAGACATACAGCTCTCCATACATTGGTTGTAAGCAATGAGTTTTTTAAGGTCCTTAGGCAATGGGAATTTTCAAATTGTGATTTTAGAGCTCTGTGAGAAAAGCAAAATGAGTAACTGGGTTAAAAAAAGGCAATAATATTTCTATTGGATTTTCTTTTTTTTTTTTTTCTTTTTAATGGTCATGCTAAAATAATCCACAATCTACAATCACAGTGGGAATACGACTGGCAAGCAGAGAGAAACAAGTCAGCTCTAGTTACCAAATGCCTGGCAATGTAGCACCAGGAAATGGTAACATTGTGCAAGGACAGCCTCCCTAAAGTCAGAACAAATGGTGCCAGAGCAGGATGACAGTGCAACTAATTTTGCAAAATTCGAATTCCTTTTTCCTCTCAACTTTTAATTTCAAATGTATTCCTTGCTTACGGAAAGGGGTGAAACCATAGGGGATTAGAGCAATGTATCTCTTTCCCCTGCCTTCCTAAATCTTTAAATGAGACTGACAAAAGACAAGAGTATCCACATGTATTTAGTGAGTCTTAAGTGACATGGAAGCCTTCATAGGGAAATGAAGACTTGAGAAACGGTGAAGCCTAAGAGTGTTTGTGTTAGGTTTGATGAATAGAAAGCCATTGGGAAATGTGATAGGACAAAGGGAATGAGCTAAAAGTAGTAAATGGGAAAAACTTTGCAAGGCTAGTGTGTTCAGATTCCTATCGAGTCCCTCCATCTTTCTCTGGAGCTAAGGATGCTCCTTTCCTCCAGCTGTAAGGAGGGCACCTCTCACAGGAAGATCTTATAACCTGCTTCAGGGGAGGAGGGGAAGGTCAGTGAGTCCTTCCTGCACTTGCCATTTCTCAAATTCTTTTGGGAAAGAATGTTCCTTCCTTAAAATATTCAGTATGCCAAGGTGCCATATTTTGGGAGGGTGTATTTTGAACCCTGTCAGGTAGGGATTCTTTTGGTAATCTGTCCAAATAGATTATCTGGATTTATAGTTATTAGGTAAATTAGCCATATATCTACTTCCCTAAAAAGTATTATTCAAAAGACAGAGACGCAAACAAAGGAAAACAAAGACAGAGACTTGAGGAAAGTTAGTAAAATAGATGGTCAGGCTTAAGAGAGTGCTTCCCTTCGGCCTACACCAAAAATTCCAAGCTCAATGTATAAATTTGCTTCTCTCCCTTTGGCTTCCTCAGTTCACAGAAATCAGTCACCGCATACTATGCTCATACAACACCAACATCGAAGAGCTCTTTTCAGAAATTGATCACTGTTTGGCTATAAACCGAAGCATCCTAAAGCAGTTCGAGGAAAGGTGTAGCCATGAAATCACAGAAGAGGACTGGGAGAAAATCCAAATACAGGTAGGCTTTGGACCAGCTGCCTGGTGAACCAAAGGAATTAACCATAGCTGCCAGGAGTCTGTTAGGGAGTGGCATGTGGAAGGAGGTCGAGGGGAGTCTTTTCTCAAGGACTCCTTCAGGGGACCCTGAGGGTGTCATGCCCTGGAAACTCTCTGCCCTGGCTGCACCTGCACCCGTAGTGGGACCCCCCTCCCCGTGCCTTTTTCGTGAATTCTCAGATCACTGCCAAGTTTCCTTCAGTTTGAAATTCTTGAATTTTTGATTGGACGATGCCATCTTGTGAACAGTGAAAACACCAAAGGGAAAAGACCACTGTGCATATCACCTTCCTGGAAAGTTTCCTGTAAATTCTAGCCTGCTTTCATCTTGTATCTGTAAGGATTGAAAAAAATAGGGAAAAGACCCTGAGATGACTCAAAAGCCAAGACAAGAAAAGCTTACTTAAGCCAGGCGTGGTAGCTCATGCCTGTAATCCCAGCACTTTGGGAGGTAGAGGTGAGAAGATTTTGCCTGAGCCTGCAGATTCAAGACCAGCCTGGGCAACATGGTGAGACCTCATCTCTACAGTAAATCAAAAATTAGCTGGGCGTGGTGGTGCACGCCTGTAGTTCCAGCTACTTGGAAGGCTGAGGTGGAAGGATCATCTGAGCCCAGCAGGTCGAGGCTGCAGTGGCCGTGAGCATGCCACTGCCCTCCAGCCTGGGTGACATAGTGAGACTCCAACTCAAAAAAAAAAAAAAAAAGGAAAAAGAAAAAAATTACTTAAAAAAAAAAATCATGGCCAGGTTCCATGGCTCAGCCTGTAATCCCAGCACTTTGGGAGACCAAGGTGAGGGGGTTGCCTGAGCCTGCGGGTTCAAGACCAGTCCGGTGCAAGGCCTTGGCAAGACCTTGTCTCTACAATTAAAAAAAAAAAAACTCAAAAAAATTAGCTGGGCGTGGTAGCACATGTCTGTAGTTCCGGCTACTTGGAAGGCTGAGGCAGAAGGATCGCCGGAGCCCAGCAGATTGACGCTGGGGTGGCCATGAGTGTGTACTGCACTCCAGCCTAGGCCACAGAAAGAGACTCCAGCTCAAAAAAGAAAAAATAAATCATAAAATTCGGAAAATTTTTAAAGTTTAGTAGTTATATAGAGTCAAGTGTTTTGAAAAGTTTTATTATTCTAAATTAAAAGGAAATATATATTACTAATGTTCAGCATTTTAGGAGGTATTTTTGTTTTTAAATTGCTCTTCACAGGTGGGTTATTATCCTTTTCAGTGTTTCACAAGGTAACAGTGTTTGTGTGTGTATATGTATACACACATATACACACATACACACACACACACACACACACACACACACAGGGCAAAACGTCTTCATTTTGAGAAGACCCATGTCTCCTGGCATAGAGCTCTCATTTGAATTTCAGTTAACTTCCTATTTTGATGAGCCTAAGCACCCCTGACGGCAAACTCGTTTCTTGTCGGCGCTGCAGGCTCTTCACCGGGACATCTGCGAGTGCTCCATCTGCCTTACGCCGCTCTCACTTGACAGTGACTGCCAGCGAGCACCTGGGGGGCCCGGCCAGCGTCCCCGAGCAACGGTTCTCTTGTCCTGCTCACACATGTTCCACCACACGTGTCTTCTTGCTTTAGAGAAGTTCTCCTTGGGAGACAGTTCTCTCTTCCATGCTTGTCCTCTCTGCCGCTCTTGCTACCAGAAGAAAATCCTTGAGTGATGAATTCATATCAGGAAAAGTTCTGCAATTCTGAGAAAAATGTTTGCTATATTTTTGGATGAAATGCATGAGTTTGGGGTTAAGTCCTGCGATGTAATCTGTTACCCAGTGAAGTAAATGCCTGGTAGTTGTATACAGGAAATTTAACTATATTTTAACAGCTGACAGCCCATTTAGTTTTAGTCTTTGGTCTATAGAAAGAAAATTTCATGAGTTTAATCACTTGAAATAAATGAGAAATGGCTAAAAAAAATGCTTACTTAAATTACTTTTAAAAATTGAGGTTACTTAAAATATAGCTAAGTATCTGATCAACAAGCTAATAAACTAAAAATACTTCCTAAATAAGTTCCAAAGTTTTTCATTGATATTTTAGGTATCTTAGTTTTTACCATTCCTAAGTGTTGTTTGGGAATAATTGCTGCCTTTTTATGTAATAGATTACTGTTATAGTTGAGCACTTTGAATGTGTAAACCCAAAATATAAAAATAAAATATTCAGTGGACATCAACATCAGGAAACATTAAAACAAAAAAAATTTTTTTATTTATTTATTGTAGAGACGAGGTCTCACCAAGTTGCCAGGGCTGGTCTCGAACCGGCGGGCTCAGGTAATCCATTCGCCTCGGCCTCCCAAAGTGCTGGGATTACAGGCTGAGCCACCGAGCTTGGCCAAAACAAATTTTAATGACTTAGAGCAATATAGACTGCTTTATTTCACACATAAAGAAAAGCATGAACATTTTTTATAAGAATTGTTTCTGTCACTGATGGACTATTACTAGGAGCTTGGTTATTTGCAATAACCAATTACAGTTGTATCAGTTGGGTTACACCTAGCTGCTGTAACCGATAAAGCCCCAAGTCTCAGTGGCTTACCGAAGAAAAGTGTTATTTGTGAGTCTTAGTCACTCAGTCCTTGTCAGTCATAGGGTGAGGCAGGGTGAGGGGTCTGCCCTGTGTGGCCTTTCACATTCCCTGGATTTTTCTGTTGTGGCTCAAAGTCTCCTTGGTCCCAGAGTCCCCAGTGAATCCTATCATCTGCTTGCAGAAAAGCAGGAAGAGATTGCTAGGAGTCATGCTTGGAAGTGACACACATCACTCCAGCCGCAGGTAAGTATAATAATACATGGGCCAAGGAGACAGCAAAGTGGGTCCAAGAGGAAAAAGACAAGCAGGCTGCCAAGCAGGGGCTCACATGCCAAGGGTTCAGAATAATCCTTGTATAATGTGGGAAGAAACATTAAAATTTATTTTTCTACTTAGTCATTTATCTCATCCTTTAAAGATAGTACTCGAGTATGTTTTATGATTTACACGATATATAGCTATATATGTATTATTTATGAATAGGCATATATAGGGGTGTGCTCATTCATATTATAATAATAGAGTATACCATTACAAAATTTGGAGACCAATTTGGAGAATGCTGTAAACATTGAGTAAATACTTTTATTGTAAGACAGCAGATGGAAGATGCATCACATTTGGACACAAATGTCCAAAGCAGCAGACATTTCTCTTCCCATTCCCTGGCAAGCAGAGCATAGGCATGGGTCAAAGGCCTGGGTGGTCTGATGCCACACAGCCCCAAACTTTGAATCTGAAGGGAGAGTCCTGGAGATAAGTGAGTCATTCCATGATAGGAAGAGTCCAGGAAAGGCTGTGCCTGGGCTATACCTGACACTGTCTCTTCTGGGCTTTCTCACTGACTGTCTAAGCCATCCTGTATCCTCCCAGCAAACTCCTTTCCCACTTAAGTTGGCAGAGTTCATTTCTGTTCTTTGCAACCAAGTGCAGTTATTTTACTAACAGATACTCAAGGAAAACTGGGGATGAAAGTTTGGGACTGGTCATCAAACTTCATTGAAAATGAGGACAGTGACAATCTCTTGAGTATTAAGAAATGAGTCTCAAGCAGCTTTGACAGTTAATGGCCAATCAGGTCGTTTTTAAATTGAAAAGTGGCAAGTTGCAACCATAGAACTTTAAGGAAGTAGCTGCTTCTCAGGACAACTTGAAGATAATGACAGTCTCAGGAAACAATCCAAACTTCTATACAGTTACCTCACAGTCTCATCAGGTATCTTAAGTGAAAACTGGAGCATTAAGAGAGTTGAGCCTTGAGAAACATGAGTTGGTGGAAGGATTCAGAGGACAGGGAGTGCCCTGTGTCCAGCTCTCATGGAGGCTTCCTTGTCAGATAAAGCAGTCCCTGAGTGAGGAAGCCAGTTCTCCTTGTGCCTTCTCCTCAGTTAAGGCTAGAGACTGTTGAGACACAGAATGCCCTCTGGGCCCGGAAGTTTTTACAGGCAAGATATAGGCTGAGAAATCTCTTTACGTCAGAACCCTCTTTGGGAATGACCAATGAGGAATGTAGAAGAGGAAGGAACATGCAGAGGATGGAGCAGGAGCCATGAAGAACAGTGGATCAAGGAACTACTCCCATGGGTAGAAAAGGGGCTTAATCACAAACATTTTCTACCCCTGGGAATAACATTTACGCTGTGAGGTTTCAGAATTGCTATGGGCCAGTGACTGCCGTGTAGCTCCCATTCCTCCCTTTTCGAAGGGGTCTGTTTATGGCAATTAGCCCATCCTTGTTCTGCAACTGTATTGAACGTGTCTGTAGGGTGCAGCAAGGTGGCAAATAACTTGTATTTTTAGTTCATAGGTCCTAGAGAAAGAGGCGCTTTATTCTAATGTGTCCTGGGCTTGGAGTCTGATGTTATGATGAGGCTTTGGGAGTCTTGGAATGGGACGATATGTGATTTGCCTACAAGAGGGCTCGGACCCAAAGGGCTGACTATGGTAGACTTCATTATTGTTCTCATTTCTTCATATCCTGTAGTATGTATCTACACTGTGGTAACGACTGTTTTCTTATTTCTATGTGACATTTAGTGCTCAGGTGGTTCCTTAGATATGTTTACTCTTTTTACCTCACGTTATTATAGCTTTGAGTTCTAATTTTATTGAATTTTTATTAAATTGTTCAATAGCATGTTTTGATTCTTTTGAGTTTTGCATTCTATGTTTTTCTTTTCTTCTGTAGAGGGAAGCGTTATCTTGCAATTTTTAAAAAAATTGCTCATACTCGAGGAGCTCTGCCTAGTCATTCTACTCCCTCTGATGAAATGTCCATGACTCTTCTATCTGCTAAGACTAATTTATTTTCCCCTAAAGTTACAAGTTGAGAGCTAGGTAATTTGTGTTTTACACACTCTTCTGTTGCCTCAGAAAATGGCAAGAGAGGGCCACTTCTGCTAACACCAGTGCCATCTTTGGAATCCCTGGCTCTTCTCTCTTCTGACATTTGGCTAAAGGACCTATACCAGAACTGTCGGGAGGGAAATGGAAGAGAATGATTATATACAAGGGAAGACCTCCCCAAAACCAGAATTTATTTAATTAAAAAATTGTGTATTTATTCTTACATGTTTAAACTTCACTCACCTTCAAAGTACTCTCTGTTTGATGCAATACACCTATTGAGACACTTTCCCCACCGCTCAAAACAGTTTTTGAACTCGTCAATTTTGATGCCTTTTAGTGCTTTGGCCATTTTTAATTTCACCTCTTCCACATCGGCAGAACATTTCCCTCTGAGGATTTTTTTCATTGGGGAAACAAAACAAAATTGCTCAGGGCAAGATCTGGTGAATAAGGAGGGTGGGGCATGGAGGTCATGCTGTTTTTTGGTCAAAACTGCTGAACACTCAGTGCAGTGTGGGCAGGTGCACTTGTAAATCACCCATCATTAAAATGTGCAAACATGTTGAAAGAATCTCCCAAAAATTTCACTGAAGCCAAATGCAGCCTCTCACAACACTAGCTGGTACACTGATGACGATGGGATCCTAGAATACTTACATAGCAGGGGAAGCCTGTATTATAGGGGATCTGCCCTCCCAAAGATAACTCCATTTGGGGGGGGGTCGCCCCTCATATACTATACTCATGGGAATGTATAATTTCTATGAATAATTTCTATCTTCAGTGTGGTGCCCTGGATCCATCACCTCAGAAAGCTGGACCAGATCAATGGTTCTTTTATCGTTTTACTATTTTCTTTCCAATTGTTAGGAAAGGAAACGTATTTGCACCTAATTATATTTGGGAGTACTGGTGAGATTGCTCAGGATTTTGTTATCTCACTTAGTATAGCTTCTGGGTATGAGGCAAGGTAAGAGGGCAATGCGATGTTTCTCTGTTCTCCTCTGGAATTTTTTGTCCTTTTCTTTGACAGTCCAAGAAATAATCATAACAAACTTTTGGGAGTTGTTTTAGGCTATATTCCATTCCTTTTCTTATTTGCCTAGTGTTGGTGCAGGGGTTTATTCATGCTTATTAGGCATCAGGAGAGGGAAATTCTGCCATGCTATTTATATCTACCATCTTAATTCACAAATCCTCACAGTTATTTAAAAATACAGTTTTTACATTCCCAGGTGGTTGGGCATTTTATTAGTATTTTTATTAGTAATTTCCAGTTTTGTTCCATTTGATCAGAAAATGTAATTTCTACTTCTGTAATGTTTATAAAAACAAGCATCTATTTCTTGTTTGTTGGATGGGGGTTGCTGATCTAGGTCAGGCTTCATTGGGCTTGGCTCCAAACTGAGTTAGGAAAAGATATGTTCCATGAGCCTTGTGAATTTGATTTCTGGCACCTGCAACAAAAGAGTTCTGATGAATACAAGATAATACAAATTAAGATGGAACCAAAGAAATAAAGAAACTGGTATTAGTGTTTTCCAGAGAAACCAGTTGTGTGCATATGTGTGTGTGTGTGTGTGTGTGTGTGTGTGTGTGTGTGTGTGTGTGAGAGAGAGAGAGAGAGAGAGAGAGAGAGAGAGAGAGACTCATGCAATTATGGAACATAAGAAGTCCCATGATCTACAAGCTAGAGACCCAGGAAAGCTGAGAGTGCAATTATGTCCAAGTCTGAAGGTCTGAGAAGCAGGAAAGACAATAGCATAAATCCAGTCTGAGAACAGGAGAAAAAGAGATGAAATGTCCCAGCGCGAGCAATGAGGCTAACTCCTCCCTCCACTGCCTTTTATTCTAGTTGGGCCCTCTGCAGTTTGGATGGTGGCCACCTACAAAGGGGAAGAAAAATCCACTACATGGAGCCCACTGATTCCAATGCTAATCTGATTCAGAACCACCCTTACAAACACACCCATAAGTAATATTTAATCTGGGCACCCAATGGCCCAGTCAAGTTGACACATAAAATTAATGGGAACAAATGAGGCCAAGAACAAGACTGAACTGCACATTGTAAACATCCACGTACACTTGCGTTAAGAGAACTGCACATTTAGCACTGAGCCTTCTTGTAGGGGACCCAAAAAGGAAAATCTAGTCTTTTAGACAATTCATCATGTCCATTAGCTAAAAACAAGGCAATGTTCAGGTAAAGGGCAATTGCTAGGCTGGGCACGGTGGCTCATGCCTATAATCCCAACACTTTGGGAGGCCGAGGTGAGAGGATTACCTGAGCCCACAGGTTTGAAATCAGCCTGGGCAACTTGGTAAGACCTAATCTCTACAATAAATCAAAAAATTAGTTGGGCGTGGTGGCGCACACCTGTAGTTCCAGCTACTTGAAAGGCTGAGGTGGAAGGATCACCTGAGGCCAGCAGGTCAAGGCTGCGGGTGGCCGGGAGTGTGCCACAGCACTACAGCCTGGGCAACAGAGTAAAACTCCAACTTAAAAAGAAAAAGAAGAAGAAAAAACAATGACTGCTGTCTCTTTTCTAAGAAGTGTTTCCTCTTATTTATTGAATTGGTAATTATGGTGACCATGGAGAAACGCTGCTCAGATCCTCTTTCAAGAAAATCAGCTGTAGGGAGTTAGTTGGCTGATACCATCCAGCTGCTGCACCTTCAGATCTGCCTCAATGTTCATGCCAAGTCCCCGTACTTCCCAGGCACCTCCTGAACAATGCAGGGGTCTAGACCAAGCCATGGGGGCACACTGTAAACATGGGTATGGACTCCATCTCATGGACAAGTATTTCTTATGCCAAACTCAGAGGTCTGCATAAAAAAGCCATTGCATAATGAACAAAATGGCATTAATTTTGGTGCCTTCCACGTATAGTGGTGAGTTTTCATAGGACAGTTCTTCAGTACAGGCTGATGACCTCACACCAAAGTCAATGAAAGGAATTTCTGTGAGGACTTCTGATGCAGCCTACATGGAGTACTCTCTGTGTTTCTAATGTTCCCCAGAAACTTTCTCTACGATACCTGTATGGGTGTGCTGAACTTCAAAGTAGTTTTAATTGAAAATAATTTCTATTGATTTTTTGATACATACTGGTAAGAAGTGAGTTGAAAATCTACTTCCTAGTAATTATTAGAATGTTTGCTTCTTCTATATGAAGTTATCTGTATATCCAGTAATATACCTTAATGGACACTGGAAGTGCAATAAGTTTAATTTTCTCCTGGGAGAACTGAAAACCTAGAAAGAATATCTGAATAGAAGGTCAGCATGACTCTTCTCTGAGATGAGCCCCTAGCAGCACCAGAATTCTTGTTTAAAGCAAACATGTGGCCGGGTGCAGTGGCTCAAGCCTGTAATCCCAGCACTTTGGGAGGCCAAGGTGAGAGGATTGCCTGAGTCCAGGGGTTCAAGACCAGCCTGGGCACTTGGTGAGACTTCGTCTCTACAATAAATCAAAAAAATTAGCCGGGCATGGTGGTGCACACAGGTAGTTCCAGCTACTTGGAAGGCTGAGGCAGAAGGATCACCTGAGCCCAGCAGGTTGAGGCTGCAGTGACAGAGTGAGACTCCAACTCAAAAAACAACAACCAAAAAAAAAACAAACAGCAAACATGTAACATGTGGATGTGATCTCTTATTCCAGTGATGGCAAACTCAAATGCCTTCCATGGCCAAGCAGACAACAGATTAGTGACAAAGGTAGAGGGTTATAACCATGAGAAAACATAAAACTTAATATAACAAGATTTTATAATTTTTTAAGAGAGTATCGTTCATTCAGTGGATATTTTTGAGGGACCACCATGTATCTACTGTTATAGGTGTGGAGGCAAGCTAAATACTCAGGCTGTCACAGAGTACAATATGGTAAAGTGCATCACACAGACACACTGAGGGAGGCCCTAAAGAGCTACTTTCTACAATATGACCAAGATAATTTGGGCTTAAAAGAGTTTTATAAGCCGGGCTCGGTGGCTCAGCCTGTAATCCCGCGCTTTGGAGGCTGAGGTGAGTGGACTGCCTGACCCCGTGGGTTCGAGACCCGCCTGGGCAACTTGGCGAGACCTCATCTCTACAATAAATCAAAAAATTAGCTGGGTGTGGTAACACGCGCCTGTAGTTCCAGCTACTTGGAAGGCTGAGACAGAAGGATCGCCAGAGCCCAGCAGGTCAAGGCTGCGGTGGCCGGGAGCAGCCACTGTACTCCAGTCTGGGCGACAGAGTGAGACTCCAACGCAAAAAAAAAAAAAAAAAGAAATCACCAGACTGTTTTCCATAGAGGTTGAACTAGTTTGCATTCCCACCAGCAGTGTAGTGTAGAAGCGTTCCCTTTCTCTGCATCCTCCCCAGCATCTGTTGTTGTTGTTGTTGTTGTTGTTGTTGTTTTAATTATGGCCATTCTTACTGGGGTTAGGTAATAACACAGAGTGATTTTGATTTGCATTTCTTTGATGATTAGTGAGGTTGAGCATTTTTTCATGTATCTGTTGGCTGCTCATATGTCTTCTTTTGAGAAGTGTCCATTCATATCTTTTGCCCACTTTTTAATAAGGCTGTTTATTGTTTTCCTTTCAGCGTGTTTGAGTTCCTTGTAGATCCTGCATGTTAAGCCTTTGTCAGATAGCAACTATTTTTTCCCATTCTGTGGGATGTCTCCCTGATCCCTTGATGGTTTCTTTTGCTTTGCAGAAGCTTTTCAGTTTGATGAGGTCTCACTTGTCTATCTTACCTCTTATGGCATGGGCATCTGGGGATTTGATCAGGAATTGGTGGCCAGTTCCAGTTTCCATAAGGGTGTCTCCTGCATTTCCTAAGATTCTTATAGTTTGAGGTTTTACATTTAGGTCTTTGATCCATTTTAACAATGTTGATTCTTCCTATCCATGATCACGGAATATTTTTCCATTTGTTTGTGTCTTCTTGGATTTCTTTGAGCAGCGTTTAGTAGTTCTCACTGAAAAGGTCTTTCACTTCTCTGGTTAGGAAGATGCTGAGGTATTTCTTTTTTCTTTTTTTTTTTTTTTTGGTGGCTATTGTGAATGGGATTGTGCTTTTTATTTGGGTCTCTGCCTGCTTGTTGTTGGTGTATAGGAATGCAACTGTATTTTGCACGTTTATTTTATATCCTGAGACTTTGCCAAAGTCCAATGTCCATCCTTCTAAAGGCAATCTACAGATTCAATGCAATAGCCATTAAATTACCAACATCATTCTTCTCAGACCTGGAAATGATAATACAGAAATTCACATGGAAACATAAACGACCACAAATAGCCAAAACAATTTTTATCAAAAGAAACAACACAGGAGGTATCACACTTCCAGACTTCAAACTTTACTATAAGGCTACAGTAATCACAACAGCCTGGTATTGGTACAAGAACAGGCACATAGACCAATGGAGCAGGATAGAGATTCCGGAAGCAAAGCCTCAATCCCTCAACCAAATCATCTTTGACAAAGCCTCCAACAACAAAAACCACTGGGGAGAGGAGAACCTATGCAGTAAATGGTGCTGGGAAAACTGGCTGATCACATGCAGAAGATTGAAACAGGACCCCTACCTACTAAATGGATCAAAGACCTAAACGTAAAATCTCAAACTATAAGAATCTTACCACAATACCATAAAAAAAAAAAAAGAATCTTAGAAAACACAGGAGACACCCTTATGGAAATTGGAACTGGCAACCAATTCCTATTCAGAACCCTAAAGGTCAATACCTTAAGAAATAAGATAGACAAGTGGGACCTCATCAAACTAACGAGCTTCTGCAAAGCAAAAGAAATCATCAAGAGAGCAGGGAGACAGTCCACAGAATGGGAAAAAATATTTGCCAACTGTATATCTGACAAAGGCCTAACATCTAGGATCTACAAGGAACTTAAACGCACTGAAAGGAAAAAAAAAACAAAAAACCAAACAGCCCCATTAAAAGGTGGGCAAAAGACATGAATAGACACTCCTCAAAGGAAGATATATGGGCAGCTGACAGACATATGAAAAAGTGCTCAGCCTCACTCATCATCAGAGAAATGCAAATCAAAACCACATTGAAATACCACCTAACCCCAGCAAGAATGGCCATCATTAATAAAACAAACAACAGATGCTGGCAAGGTTGTAGAGAAAAAGGAACGCTTCTACACTGCTGGTGGGAATGCAAACTAGTGCAACCTCTTTGGAAGACAGTGTGGTGATTTCTGAAAGGACTAGAAATTGACCTCCCACATGACCCAGCAATTCCCCTACTGGGAATATACCTGGAGGAACTCAAATCATTCTACCAAAAAGATACCTGCACACGTATGTTTGTTGCAGCTCTATTCACAATAGCAAAAACATGGAACCAACCATGTTGCCCATTGAAACTGAACTGGATAAAGAAAATGTGGTATATATACACAATGGAATATTATGCAGCCCTAAAGAAGGGCAAATATATGGACTTCACAGCAACTTGGATGGATTTATAGTCAATCATACTCAGTGATCTATCACAGAAACAAAGAACAGAGTACCATATGTTCTCACTCATAAGTGGACCTTGAACAATTATAATACTATAAGAAAGGGGTTGGCAGTAGTGGGAAACTGCCGGGGGGGGGGTAGGATTGGCAGTTGAGGGAAGTTGCTAGGGGAAGGAGGGGCACACCTCATCAAAAAGGGTACCTGCATAATCAACGTTTGTATACCTAACCCTGAATTGTACCCCACATCTTTAAAATAAAAAATTTTTTTTAAAAAGAACTAGGAAGTTAAATAAAAACATGATGGAGATAAAATGATGTACAGTTAACTTTTCCTTATGTAGAAAAAGATGGTTCCTCTTGCAGAGCATGCCAGATAGAGTGGTTTTCAAACTGTTTGGAGCTTATGGTAGAATCTTTTTATTGTCACTTGCCCCAGGACTTATGTTATTAGAGACTCCTAATAAAACAACCAATGATTCTCCATTACATGAAATAATAACATTCTGAGTGCTTTGTTTGCATATTATCTCATTTGACTCCCTGTGGAAAGGACAGGACACGCATATCCATGTATAGATGAGAGGTGACCAGTGGGGAAACTGGGATCTACCCCAGGCCTTTCGGCTTCTGATCTTATGCTTGGCCCCCTCTCTCTGTTTTATCCTCAAACATATTTTCATCTGTAGAAAATGATGTCTTGTTTTCTAGTTCTGTGCAGTAAGCAGGAATTAATGGATCGAGGTAAAAATCCTCTCTTGATGTTGATGCAGGTGACCGTTTTGGCCCTGAAGCTACCAGTGACCAGGAGGCATCGTTCCCTATTCAAGATGTCCTGGAAAACTACATCTACTACTTTCAGAGTGTTCATGAAAGCATTGAGCCAACCCATGATATTTTCAGTTTTTATGTGAGTGATGGAACCAGTCGTTCAGAAATTCACAGCATCAATATCACCATTGAGGTAAAAGACTGGAAGTTGGAAAGGTTGAGCCTTTGACCACAATAGCATACCATCAGATAGCTTTCTTTATAAGAACTCAAAGGCAAAGAAGATTGGATTTGACCTTCAATTTTAAAGGTCATTTTAAAAATATAGCCTTCAGGAAACTTACAGAGTTAAGGTTGGCATTTGGGGAAGGTTTGAATTGGAAATCTGAATTTCCACTTCAGGGTAAAATTTATTCATTCTGTGTGAAAAACATTTTGTGAGGGTCAGACAGAGAGGCCTTGCGGGCCCCAGATTTAGATGAAAACTAATATATGCCCATTTTTCTCTGAAATTATCGTGTTTGGTTCTATATGCCTATTTGCCTTTTCTTATTTTTAATGCATTTATTTATTTAACTGTAACATCAAAGAAACATGTTTTTTGATGCTGTATTCTTATTTGAGCAACCACACAGGCTTGTTCTACCACCCCAGAGGGAGACAGAGAGAGAGAGAGAGAGAGAGAGAGAGAGAGAGAGAGAGACAGACAGACAGACAGACAGAAAAGATAGATCTCAGAATGGAATGCCCTCTGCCTTGGAAAATGAAATGGATAGAGCACTTGGCACTCTGAAGTGACAGTGTTGAAAAGGGGCTGGCACAAGGGCAGGGAGACAGATTTAGAAAACCACCCTTTCAAATATGGTGTCCTTCTACAAGTACCGTGATGTGCAGGGCTTTCTGTAGTTGTTCTGGGTTCAAGATATTTGTTTTATCTCCCAAATATATTTACATTTGTCAAAGCACATGTCCATATTTTTAGTCTAGAAAATAAAGTCTTTGTACATATGGAAGAGATCTCAGATTTTTGTGGAATGCTCAACAAAGGGAATTTTTGTAGAATGCTCAACAAGGGGAATTGCATATGTGTGACTTGCTCTCTTTTCTAACTTGTAGTTTTAATTGGGAAGAAAAGATGATGACACATTAGATTCTATTTTGACAGAGAAAGTCACTGTGGCAATGATACTTTCTCTGAATAGTGTACGTTTTCTTTCTCTTAAACCAATATCTATGTGAAACCTACTATTTTATGCTTTAATCAGAGGAAGAATGATGAGCCTCCCAGGATGACCTTGCAGCCCCTTTGGGTACAGCAGAGCTCAGGAGTGGTGATAAGCAATTCTTCTTTGAGCCTGCAAGACCTGGACACTCCAGATGATGAGCTGATTTTTGTATTGACAAAAGAGCCTGATCATGGTAGGATATGAACTGCTATGAGAAGCTTCTTAATTGACATCCCCGATGGTTTATTAGAACCAACACATAAATTCCAATTGAGTGTTTTTCTGCCTTTCCTGTATGTGGTCCATTCTTTGCATCAAAATAATCAAATTCACAGTTAGCCAATATGCTTCAGAATCATGTTAGACACCGGTTGTTTAAAAAGCCTCAATTCTCATTAATTGGTGTCTCTGAAGTTTAATTTCTGCTCTTTTCTTACTTTCCTGTGTAACCCAAGCAAAACAGGTTTGGATCCACACATCCTCTTCTCAGAGTAGACCTCAGTGTTTGCTAATCCTGAGCCATCTTGTGTAACCCCGGAGAACCATGCTAGATGTTTTTATTTATTTGATCCTTTCACAAAGAAAGCACTTTTCCTGATTTAAACCAGATGCTAAAACCACAGTTGGGTTCTTCTCCCACTTCTTTTCTAAGTGCCATCCACCTGGTATTAGCTGAAGCTCTAGACCCAAGTGGTGTGTGTCAATCCATTGCAATGCCCATTGGTCTTTTCAAGATGAGAGACATTTGTATACCTAATCCTGAATTGTACCCCACATCTTTAAAATAAAATAAAATAAAATTTAAAAAAGATGAGGGGATTGCTGTGAGAGGAGGTTAATACAAAATGCTGTTGGTCGTTGCAGTTTAACTTGCTTTCCTTCACTTTCACCTTCTTGAATGAAGCTCTTTAGCTGTTCCATTGTGGTGCATGACCCTTGAACACAGAAAAATATGCCTCGATCTAAAGATGCTTAGTGTCTTTCTTAATCTAAAAGAAACTTAAAGCATATTTCTGTTTCCCACTCCAGAGGCCCTAAGAGAGACAGTGAGTGAAGAGTGCTTTTTTCCTTTGAGGAAAGAGAAAATAAGATTTAGATAATGAAGTGAGCCTGAATTCATGAAGGGAAATGTGATTTCTAAGCCTCTATATTACCATATTCATCTGTGTTGCCTTAAGAGATTTTGTTAACCAGGAGAAGTGGGACTTTGTCTTCTTCATTTATAGATGAGGCCACAAGGCAGTGGCCTGGGTTTACATATAAAATACTAAGCTGCTGGTACCCAAGGCCTCTGAGGCCCTTGACATTCTACCCAGGCTCACACTAGCTGGCAACATCAGACGATGTTTTAGTGCCATGTACATTCTACCGCTGTTTCTTTGTTTTTCTTTACTCCCTTCCTCAGGTCATCTTCTCAGGAGGCAAGCTGCCTCCAAGCCTCTGGAGAATGGGACGGTTTTGGCCCAGGGTGCCTCCTTCACCTACCAGGATATCCTGGCCGGGCTGGTTGGATATATGCCTGGGGGCCCTGGCATGGTTGTGGATGAATTCCAGTTCTCCCTCACCGATGGCCTCCATGTGGATGCAGGGAGGATGGAGGTCTACAAGGAATTGCCCATCACTGATGTGCCCCACTTGGCTGTGAACCGAGGTCTGCAACTTTCAGCAGGTACTACAGGCATAGAAGAGAGTGACCGTGGTTCCCCTATGCTTGTCCTTCCTTTGTCTTGTGTGCAGTACTCCCAGTGTTACTTACATTGGTGTATCTTAAATTAGTCGTTCAGTACTTGGGGAGATTGGAGTTTCAGAAAACTGTTGTTTTAGGTTCCTGAGAATTGTGAATGACAAATGTGAACCTCGGAAATTCTTTGGATCAGATACTTCTGTCTGTGAATTGAAGAAAAGATTGAGAAGAGTTTAGAGATTTTCCAGGGTTCTCAAAAAATCTTAATTTATCCAACTACTCAGACTTACGTTTCCTGTAACATTGTTCACCGAAATGAACAACAAAAGACCTACAGCAGGATTTTCAAGATACTTATTGAAAAAAAAAGGCAGGAAGGGACACTTGGGAAACCATCATGCACTTAAAAAGAGTGTGTACATAATTGAGAATGATCAGATCTGGCGTTCTAGGGTCTAAAACTCACAATTTTTCTTATGTTTAAGCAACACTGAAGGGCCTGGGACACATGTCTTAGACACAGGTCACAACAGGGAGTTAATTAGGGAGTGGGCTCTTGCCCACAGAGCATCTGCATCTCACTCAAGTTCTGTTGTTTGTCTATTCTTAGTTTCACATGCATTTTGCAATGAAAAATATATGGCATGATAATATTTGAAAACCTAGGGATTCCCAAAGGTCCCAGGTTTGGGGTCCAGGATTTGACTTTACCCTACTACAAGCTCATAAGCTAACCTGCTGCTGTTCCATGGATGCTGGTGGACACACAATTCCTCCATCAGAGACAAAGTGCTCTGTGACTCAAGGCACAGCAGGCAGCATGGGCTGCAGCATGTTGGTATTGGTTCCCTCTGCCTTCCACATCTCATGAGGGTGATGCACAGAAGGGCACCCTCATGTGCAGTGGGGTGCATTCTAGAAGAGGAACACTGAGCTTGAGAACTCTCCATGCTACAGCAGGCAGAGAGCAGGCCTGACTTTTGTCCCGGAATAGGATGTTATCTCAGTTCAGGGTTATCTTCTGAGGCCTGGCCTTGGTGGTAGTCAGGCCTAGCCTTCTCAGTGTTACCTATCACCTGCAGGAAGGCTCAGGTTCTTGGTGGAGTGCCACTCCAGTACCAGTATGTACTACACATGGATGATTGCACTCTGCTTTCACAGAATTCACTGTTTTTAATGTGACAAAATAGCTGATCTGGAAAGCAAGTGGCAAGACCCCAAGAAAAGGAGTTTGTCAGCAGCCAGTGGCTTGCCTGCATTCCCAACTCCTGTGTATCATCCAGGGTCTAGAGACTTAGGCCTTGCTTCCCCTACTGCCTCCATCCCAACACCTGTGCAGCATCCAGGCTCAGAGGTTCATACCTTGCTGCTCCTAATGTCTCCACCTCTAACACCTGTACAGCATCCAGGACCCAGGGGCTGAGGCCTCACTGCTCCTAATGCCTCTGTCCCCAATCCCTGCGTAGCGTCCTGGACCCAGGGGCTTGGGCCTCCCTACTCTTAATGCCTCCACCCCAACCCTTGGACAGCATCCAGGACCCAGAAGCTTGGGCCTCTCTGCTCCTAATACTCAGCATATCTTCTGTCTTGAGAAATGCTGGTTTTGACTATTCAGTATGAGTTGGTAACAAAATATGTTTGTGAGTTTATAAAAAGCTATTTTTTTCTGATTTGGTGATCCTCAAGACAGTAAATAAATCTGAACAAATTTCATCGTAGGTTTTGAAGTTATTTGCATCACAGAAGTAGGAATTGTTACATAAATCTAGGTACTAGCTGATGGGTCACTGGGTAGAGCAAGCAAAGGGAGATACTGAAAATAGATGAGAAGAGAAAAAAGTCACAGGTGTGAACTCAGGGGATAATTAGCAAATGGGAAAGTAGGGACTCTATCACTTAGGGACATTAAAATTTATTCAGCTGGAAACTGAGAAGGGCAAGTGCCTGGTACCCAGACCCAAAAAACATGTAATGATGTAGCCTCCAGTCTCCTGAAACCATTTGACATCCCTGTCAGAGGAAATGATGGACATGACCTACTCTCTTCTGCTCTTCTCAAAGGGTCTGTAGCACGCATCACAGAACAGCACTTGAAAGTGGCAGATACTGACTCTGATGACCATCGGGTTTTGTACATCCTGAAGGAAGATCCTGGTGCAGGGCGCCTGCAGATGGTCAAGCATGACAGCCTGGAGCAAATCTCCATTAAGGGCCCAATCCGAAGCTTCTCCCAGTCAGACATCGGCAAAGGTCAGCCTTTCCCTTCCACGTACCCTAACTTCCCTGGACTCTACTCATAGTAGTAAATGAGAGTTAAATGCCTAGCAGACTGTGGCAGTCAACTGTGCGCTCTTTGTTTTGAATAGCTTCATTTATTCTCTTTCTTGTCTCCTCCTTTCTTTGTTAAAAAGAAAAGAAATAATTATCTTCCTTAGCTAAAATATGCTCCTGCTTTGACTTAGCATTGATAAAAGTTGTGGCTATTATGGAGGGAAAAATTCATTTTGACTTACTGTGATGCTAAAAAGTGGGGGGTGGGGGTGGAGAAGTGAGTTGGGATGGATTAAGATAAAAAACGATGCCTTCTGTAGGTGAGCAGTTTACATCTCTTCTCAGCTCCCCAAAGAGCACAAGTTAATGAACTAAGCAAAAAGGAAGGGCACACATCAGAGTTGCCTGGGGCCATTACATGGCTCATCCTCCTGCGGGAAACACTGATGTCATGTAGAGGCACAAACTTTCAATGCCATGTTGCTACTGTGCAACTTTTAGGGGTGCAAAAGAGGACAAAGTCATACAGTGGGGAAGAAAGTAGTTCATAGTCATGTGATGATGTGCAATCCCATTTAGAGGTGGAAGTGGGCCACGGGGAGCAGAAACATGGGTCCTGCACGCCCACCACCACCTGGGAACAGCATTGGCTGGATTCTATACTTAGTGGAGAAGGTGGGAGGGGCAGAGCAATAGTCATCCCTGGATTGTTCCATGCTGCAGCATCTACTTTATTTTATTTTATATTATTTTTTATTTTAAATCAGTGGGATACAATTCAGGATTCGGTATATAAGTGGTCATCGTACAGGTAAATTTTGGGCCTCCCTTTGGTCCCCACTTCACTTGGTTTGAATTCAGGTACCCTTATTGATGTTGTGTTTCCCCCCACCCCACCCTGGAAGTATCCCACTATTGCCAATCTCTTTCTTATAGTATTATAGTAAATGTTCAGGGCTCGCTTATGAGTGAGAACATGTGGTGCTCTATTCTTTGTTTCTGTGATAGATCACTGAGTATGATAGACTCTATATAGTGTCTACTCTTTAAAAATGCGAGGGGCACCTTTTCCCAGAGGCTTGGTTGTATTTACATAACCAAATTAATAGGCACTAATGCCATGTGATTTACAAAAATATAATACAAGGTCTTTCCCCTTTGGGCCTTTCTGGCTTCTGTAGAGTTTATTTACTTGTTTACTTATCTGTCTGTTGGTTATAGTGAATGTTGTTCTGTACATAGTTCCAGGCAATGGGAGGTGAGCGGTCCAGGGAGAAGGCGGGCTGCATCTCCATGTACTCTTGCCCTTCGATATGGTTGTATAAGGGGGTCACTTGGAGTGATGTGGGTGGGGCCAGTGTAAACTTTACACATATGCAGTTTTGTGAATCTAGTTTTCATGAGACCTTCCTGGAGGCTGAGTTGTTTTTTGTTTGTTTGTTTTTTAAAAAGGGCTCAGCCTTAACCATAAGTAATGTCATGCAGGGTGACTTTGTTATGAGGTCTTTGGTTATGAGGATGTAGATGGTAAGAAAGGAAAGGGAGAAAATGCAAACTTTAGATTAAAATGTCAAAGTGAGGAAGGTGTTAATTGATTTATTGGTGTGAATACCAATTGGATTACCACCTCTCACTTCAGAAATAAGGGCAGAAAGTGCTAATAGCAAATCTTGATATTTTCCCCCTTTTTGTAGGGCAAGTAGAATACAGTCATGGAACAGGAGAGCCTGGTGGGAGCTTTGCTTTTAAATTTGATGTGGTTGATGGAGAAGGCAACAGATTGATTGACCAGTCATTTTCCATCAGTGTTTTAGGTAAGAAGGTGTTCAATTTTCTAATATAAAAATACTTTAGCGATTTTGAGGTTATGTAGTCTACACTGTGCTCACCTTGAGGCTTGAGACCTTTCCTTCACTTGCCTGGAATAGAAACTGAAAATCAGACCCTCTCTGTCGCACAAAGCTCTGTTTCATGGTGTACTCTCAGACAGACAGGGCTAAGGATGACTAGAATTAAAGAGCAGAGACTGAAAAGATCCTATCTCAAATCTGGTATTTTCAGGAGCCAAATTCCCACCAGTCATCGTCACCAATGAAGGGCTGGTCTTGGATGAAAACTCAGTGAAGAAGATCACTACCCTGCAGCTGTCTGCCACTGACCAGGACAGTGGGCCTGCAGAGTTGATCTTCAGGATCACCAGACAGCCCCAGCTAGGCCACTTGGAACATGCAGCATCGCCGGGTAAGACCATTGTCTCTTGAGTCAGCACACCCAAAGTTGCGACTTAGCAAGTGTTGGATGCAGCCATGTCATGTGTCCTGTACCTAGAATCTGCCTTAACTCGTATTTATTTTCTGCTTCACTAATTTTGCACTGCCTTGTATTACACTTAGCATACAGTAAGTGCTTAATGATTACTTGCTGAAAGTGAATAAAAACTTACAATTTTATATAGGCAATCTTGTCTCCATAAATAGGTTGTCAATACTTTTAAGGAAAACACCACACCCTATTTTTCTCTTGTGCTCCCTGGATCATGTGACACCTTGCAATGCATTGTGCTTAAAAATTCAGCCCAACAAGTAGTGGCTGAGCATGCGTTCTGAGAAAGATTCTAGCTTAGCTACTGCTCAGGAAAAAAAAGATTAATAAGATACAATCCTCATCCTCCAGAATTCCCTACTGGATGATATAAGGAACCATAACTCTGGGAAAAATATGGCAGATGTTTTAGGAAAGGTAGAAACATGGTGTCTGGGAGCTTAGAAATGAGAGTGGCTGCATCATATTGGACAGTGTGCAAAGCTGGCTGTGAGGTGCCTTTGAAAGATGGAGTCTGGGCAGGTGGAATATGTTCTTTCCAGAAATAAGAACAGCACGGGAGGCGCATCTAAAATATAATGAGCAGACCGGTTTGTCTGCAGCACAGTTCTCAGGTAGTAGGAGGGGCTCCTGGGTGCTGAGAGCTTATGGAGGACCTTCAGGGCCGGATGTCATCTCTGCTCAACTCAATGGACAACAGCAACTCTGCAACATTCTGAGTAGGGAAGGAAGGTAGAATTCATCAGTGTCCTGTGGGATAAACTAAAGGAGAGAGAGGAGGCAGCAGCAGTAGTTAGGGAGTTTCCCAATGGCTGGGCTGGAGGGTGCGGGCGGCGGTGGTGGTGGTGGTTAGTAAGGCCTCAGCTAGAGTAGCAGCCGTGGCAATAGGAAGACAAGAGTCATGTGAGAGATAGCACCTGGTACCTAGTACATGTAGTTTAGTAAACACTTGGTGGAGGGAGGGAGGAAGGAAAGAAGGAAGGAGGGAGGGAAGAAGGAGGAAGGGAGGGAGGGAGGAAGGAAGGAAGGAAGGGAGGGAAGAAGGAATTTAAGGGAAGAACTCATAGAACTCGGCAGCTGAGTAGATGTGAGGGACAGGACAGATTTGCTGGATAAACAAGCTGAGGGTAGAATTATCTTTAATTCTTAGGACATAGAGGCAGTGATAGCTTGCTGGAGATTCAGATCTTCATTGGTTCTCTTTAGATTTGAGGTTACAGATTCTTCATTAATTCAGTCTGGGAAATAACAAAACAGGGAAGTGTCTACCCCTATGGTAGTCACTTTCTAATGCAGGGATTCAGACAATAGGCAAACCAACAGGCGCATGTCAGATGGTGATGAGCATTATGGGGAGAACTGGGTATTCGCCGGGTATACAGGCAGCATGCAGGTGAGGGAGGCCTCCTGAATGACAAGATGACTGTTGAGTAGGTAGCAGAGGGGTGAGGGAGCAGCCACACTGACATATAAAGAAAGAACATCCTAGCTGGGTGCAGTGGCTCACACCTGTAATCTCAGCACTTTAGAAGGCTGAGATGGGAAGACTACTTGAGCCAGGAGTTTGAGACCAGCCTAGGCAATGTAGTGAGACCTCGTCTCTACAAAAATAAAAATTAAAAAAGTAGCCAGACAGGGTGGCATTTACCTGTAGTCCCAGCTACTTATGAGACTCAGGCAGAAGGATCGCCTGAGCCCGGGAGCTCGAGGCTGCAGTGGGTCGTGATTATACCACTGCCTTCCAGCCTGGGTGACAGAGTGAGACACCAACTCAAACAAACAACCACTAAAAAAGACACACATGGAGACCAAGGTGCCTGCAACTGGGTGAATGAGGGGGAAAGTTGTGGGAGATGAGCTTCAAAAGATGGAGGGCGATCAGATGGAGGAGGTGAAGGAGGTGGGTGGCAGAGTCCAATGTGACAGGGGAGAGCATGCTGGGCTTGTATGGCAGGAGGGTGGGGGAGGATGGGCAGATTGGCAGACTTTCCTAATGTGATGCGGGCAGGCCGCCTACCCTCTATCCCAAAGTTCTTGGGGAAAGCATGCAGATCAGCACCCCACCCCCTTGACTGCAGGAGACATTTGATAACTAATTCATGAGCTTCTGCCAGAACTCTATCAGGTGCTGACTGTGTCTCTCCAAAGACAAAAGGGCAGGCTCTTGACTGCTGTGGGAGACAGCTGTGTCCACCCTGCGTGGAGCTCTGAGAGGCCCTGCCTTGCCCACTTGCTGGTCAGTCACAGGCCCCACCCTCTCACCCCCCCACCTTTGTGAAGAGGCCTGGAGCGGGGGGTTCCAGATTCCTTTTTGGTCTTCATAATGCTCAGCCTTTCCTGGGCTTAAATTCTGGGTTCTAAGACCAAGTCAGCTCCCATAGGGAGGCCTGGGCGGGGGGCAGGGGTGTGAGGGGGTGAGGATCATGCTTCTCCCTCCTCCTGGGAGAGACCCCTTTGGAAATGCAGGGTGTGCTCTCTTGCTGGGATGTGCTTTCCCTCCCCTTTCTGCAGGCTTGACTTCCTCATCCATGTCTGTCGCTCCCCCCAATTTTCCCAATCTGCCTGGTCTAGTACCCCTGTTTAGAGCAGATATGCGGATCCAGCCTCCTCCTCTTTACTCTGGGGGTCCCCCGTGGCTACCAAGGCAGGGCTTCCCTGCCCCCACCACCAGTCCCTTCTAGAGCCCTCTTTGCAGCAGTGTTCCCCCTCCCCCCATCAGAACGTTTCCATGAGTTTGATACTTTCTAAGTGCCTAAGGTCTCCCTTTGGAGGAAGTACTGCTTATTTCTGCCTGGCCTCTCTTCAGACACTGGCCACAGCTTAGAGAAGGCAGTAGGGGCCTCACCCCATTGTCTCAGGGGGTGAGAATAGGTCCACCAGAAGTTGGTGTGGGACGGGGCTACTCTTTCCAGGAAGATCAGAGCAGCGTCTAGGCCTGCGCAGGCCCTGAACTCTCTGCCTCCTGTCTGCTTCCTTCTGCCTGTGCTGGATACCTCCTAGAATTATCCTCAGCCACCAGAGCCAACTGATACTCTCCTGATGTTGGCTGTGAGATGGCTTTGCTCTTGTGCTGTCTTGCCTGGTCAGCTGACTGTCCTCTGTAGACAAAGAAGGTGGGCACTCCTCTCTTCACCAGAGGAGATGGGGGAGCCTGTATGAACTATGCAGAAGAGAGACACAAGCCTTCTGTCCCTGAAGGAGTCTAGCATGAACCTTCAGCCCTGTGTGTGCTGCCTTTTCAGTCAGGGCTTCCCCAGACCCTTGGACTCCACAGACCCTCTTTTTTCTTGGGAAATTAGAATAAGGGGTTATATTAATTAGGATAGAAACTAGGCTGCGAGAACAGACAGACTCCAAAATACAATGACTTAGACAAGAAATGTGTTTTCTCTCCCAAAACAACCCAGAGGCAGCAGCCCAGGGGTCTGAGTGTGGCTCAGGGATCCTCTGTGTGATGCCTCTGTCTCTGGTCATCCCCCAGCCAGCAGGAAGGAGGAAGAGGCCAGGGGAACCCACATCCCTTTCTCTCTTGGGAGCATCACTTGAAGAACACACCACTTTTGATCACATCCCCGTGGCAGGAGCACAGCCACACTGAGCTGCAAGCTGGCTGCCAAGTGCAGACTCCAATGGGCGTCCAGTTACTTAACTAATAGTCAGGAGTCATGTTTTCTAAGTAGGGGAGGAGCAGTATTGGCATGTAGCAATTTCCAACACAGCACTGGTTCTCCAGGAACGGGGCATTTGGCTGTCATCCCTGATACAAGTTGACACGCTGACTCGGACGGAAGATAGTGGTGAATGAACAAGCATATCAAGGGTGAAGATAGGATTCTAATGCCCTGCAGTGAGCAGATTAAGTCCTAACCACCTCACTGTTCTGCCTAAAAGATCAACAGTGGCATGAATGAGAAACTGTGGGCTGTTGCATCCAATCCCAAAGCTGAATCCTTGCCTTGATTTCAACTTTATTCCCAAGGCAGCATGCTATCAGCATAGCTCCAAGGGAAAACTAACTACACACCTCCCAACACCTCACTCCAGCCCCAGCCCCAGCCCCATGTGCTTCCGAAGGAGCTAGGGACTGCCTCTTCTGGAATACTGGACTCCCCTGCCAGTTATGACCTGTCCTCCTCCAATGGACAGAGATCCTCATGACCTGGCAGAACTCCGAGGGCATTTAGAGATCTTCCCAAGGCCCTCAGCCCATGGGTGGCCAGGTTTCTCCTCCCAACATCCGGAAGCAAGGCAGCTGTGGCTGGTTTCCTCTCCCGCTAAGGCTGCTGGAAGCTGACCCCAGGCCTCAGGTTAACTTTTCCCCAATGCAGGCATTATGCTTGGCAAGGGCAGATAGAGAAGGGCTCTGGGTACAGCAGCAGAGGGCATCTGGGTAGGTCCACCTGGCCACCAAAGCTGCCAGGTTCTACTTGAGACACTGCTTGAGGAAAAGTATTGCATAGCGCTCAACTTCATCTAGCCTCTGTGAATCATGGTTGGAAGGTGCATCTCCCCACCTGTCTGGGGATATAGAACCAACCCCTGTGTATTTTTCCACCCATCTTGGGAGCCTATCTTGCTCTTAAATCTTAAAATTGGGCAAATGAGGAGCTCTATCCTCATCATATTAAAAGTCCTTTCATCCTCTATTTACTAATCACCAAAAGATTTGCCCACGAAAGTAAACCCTCAAGCATGAGTCTAGAAGCCTTAAATCACTTGGCTGTTACAAAGCCCTGCAGGGAGACTTTCTTGCTAAGAGTTAACTTATCAAGGTGCTGCCCACAAATTTTCCACTTTCTACTTTGTACTCACTGCCAAGTTCTCACATCTTGAAGGAGGTGAATTAAAGTTCCTAAGAGGGTAGACCACCTTTCAAACAAGCATTACTTCCCTTGCCTACCCTAATTATCTTTTAAATTCACTTCTGAAGGTCCTCAGGAGAGTGGGCATTTTGTCCAGAAACCATAATATCACCTAAACCGGATTTCAGAATGGAACTACAGCATCATGAGAGCCCAGGTGGTTTGCCCAGATGATGCAGCACTTAGGGAATGCACAGTTAGAGAGAGAGGTCAAAGTGGGGCCACAGGGCACTGTCCTGGGCTTGGACCCGGTCATCACCATGAGTAGACCACCCAGAGCCCAGGCTGCCTGCTGGGATGCCTGAGCTGCTGGTAGCTGTGCATGTGGCTCAGCCTGCTCTGGTTTTCATTTATCACTAGTTTTCTATCTTTGTGGAGGTGAGTCCATGTACCAAATCCTCACATACGGTAAAATCACAGCACAGGTTCCTTCCCAGTTGTCAGAGAACTAATCATGATTGTGCCCTAAGTGCCAGCCTTAGCACTTACCAGTTTATGCTTACCAGCCATACGAAGCATTAGTTTTAATCACCAGATATAAATGTTCTCTTGTTAGTAAATCTACTTAATTTCTCTTATTAAAAAGAACGTAGCATTCAGGTGACTTCAGGCGTGAACACCGCTGCACAGATCAGATATGATCAAATATCTGATCCTATTGTCCGCCATTTTATCTGCTGCCTCTGAGGGGCTTATGCTTGTTCCCGGTTTAGAAATGCCAAGAACATAAAATGAAATGTCTCTGTGCTGTACTTGCTCTAGCTTCTGTGACTCATGTTGAGCAGAAAGAAAACATTAAAAAAAAAAAAAAAGAAATTAAAGCAGGTTTTCTAGTGGTTCCTTTTACTTTTCTGATACTTCGGTGGTTCTCAACCCTCTTTGGATGTTAGAGCCACCTGAGGATATGTTTACTGGGCCTTACTCAGACCAATAAATAAAAGCCTCTGCAGGATGGAACTGGGCTATGAGTGTCTTTTAAAGACCCACCCATGAAGTTCTAACTATAGGCTGGTGGGAGTTGTCTATAGATGATACTGTGTCATATTAGGATGATGTCTATCCTTCCCTCACTCCCTTCCTTTTCTTTCTCTCTTTCCCCCATTAGCACTTGAGTGGTGGCTACAGAAGAAAATTTGTATTTTGGAAGTGGGGAACACGTAGACAGATATGTACACATGTGTTTTTGTAGCTGTGACAGCAACATGACTGAGGACAGACAGGAATGGTGGATTCCAACTAAGAGAAGGGTGTGGGTTAGTCAGGAAAGACATCTCAGAAGTGTTGCTTTAGCAAGGGCATTGGCATTCTTTGGTTTCCTCTTTAATCTGACCTCTCTCACTATTGTGACACCAGCAGAAATAGGGTGTAACTGTTTGTTTTAGTTTGGGTTTTCCCTGAGAGCAGAGGCATGTTACTTTGTTAGGACTGCCATAAAAAAAAGTACTACAGACTCGGCGGTTTAAACAACAGAAATGTATTGATGCACAGTTCTGGAGGATGGAGGTACAAGAGCAAGGGGTTGGTAGGGTTGGTTCCTTCTGGGACCTGTGAGGGAAGGACCTGCACCAGGTCTTTCTCTTGGGCTCATAGATGGCCATCTTCTTGTCCACAGCGTGTTCTCCCACATGGACATGTCTGTGTTCAAATTTCTTTTTTTGTGACATCAGTCATAATGCATTAGGGTGCACTCTCATAACATCATGTTATCTAATTATACCTGCAATGACATTTCTAAATAAGATCACATTCTGAAGTCCTTGGAGTTGAGACTTCAAAGTATGAATTTGGAGTGGGGCAAGG
This sequence comes from Tarsius wallacei, assembly GCA_963574415.1. Taxonomy (NCBI): domain Eukaryota; kingdom Metazoa; phylum Chordata; class Mammalia; order Primates; family Tarsiidae; genus Tarsius; species Tarsius wallacei. The sequence goes on along the minus strand of CAUYQG010170889.1, from coordinate 33,888 downwards.
GCACAATTCAACCTTTAACAAGAGGCTTTGGAAAAAGTCTGAATCAGGAAAAAAGCCGAGAGTCTCCCACAGAATGAGCTTGAGTTAGGACACAAGCAACATGCGTAGAACCACTGCAGCTGTGCGGAAAGCAGGAGGGCCAGGCATCACCTACCACTCTGGTAGGAAGACCGTTTCTTCAGAGATGCTTTGTTTCTTCACTGTTCGCCTGACCTGGACTGAACTTTCTCTAATGTTCTGGCCTCCAGGGAAATTGGAAAAACTGACATAGTTAATGTGGGTCTCCATAATACTGCCAGATACATAGCTCAGCTAGCAGGCTGGTGATTGAAAACACCTTCAATGGGATTAAAAGCCTTCCAGATATTTCAAACAGCAACTACCTGCTGTGACAGCCAGTAGGGACGTTATGTTATTAGAAGCACCATCTTGCTTGGGGAGATGAAGTCTTCTAATACTCAATTAGCAAAGGCTAAAATTTAAAAAATAAAAAGGGATTGAAAATGTGTAGGGACTGAAAATGCAGCTTAACAAAAGAGATACGTCCTGAGGAATGCATTCTTAGGAGATTCTGTTGTCACGTGAACATCATCATCAAGTGTGCTTACACAATCGCAGATGGTATAGCCTACTGTAGACCTAGACTATGTGGTGTAGCCTCTTGTGCCTAGGCTGCACACCTGTACAGCATGTCACTGTATAGTAGATAATGGCATAACACAGTAGCATTTGTGTATCTAAACATAGACAAGGTACAGTGAAAGAACAGTATTGCATATTATGTATATTATAATCTCATGGGATTGCCCTCATATATGCAGTCTGTCATTGGCCAAAACTGAAATGTTGTAATGTGGCACATACTGTATGTGCTCAGTAGAAACTCTTAGATATAGATTGTAGTGGGTGAACCTAAATTTGTTTACCCAGTATGGTTTGAGCACCTACTATGTGCCAGGCTTTATTCTAGGTACACATCAGTAAAGAAACAAGGAAAATCCTTGTCCTCTTGAAGCCTAGGTTCTAGATGCCACTTGTTATCCTCTGTCACTTACTTATGAGTATTATTTAAATGATAATATTAAACACCATCAAAATCAATACGTAAGACAAGAAAGAGGTTATAGCCAATGAAGTATTTTAGAGGGAATACTTCAAAAATATTACAATGGATTTTTCCTGTGGTAGGTTTATGAATGTTTTTTATTATTCTTTCCTACTTTTCTGTTTTTCACATTTTCTTTAATAGGCATATGCTACTTTTACATTGAAAAAAAATTAAACAATAAGAGTGAAATCCAAGAGGCTTCTTGTCTAGATGAGTTTTACAAAAAGTATTCCTAGCAGGCATAAACTTTGGAATGAGACTACTTTGGAATGAGACTACTTTGGGATCTAATCCCAGCACTGCCCCCTTATCAGCTAAGTGATCGTGGGTTCATCACATAACCTTTTATCATATACATAATTTAATTAGTGTCATAATCTATAAAACTTGGGGCAGTATGTCGAACTCCCAAAGTTATTAAAAGATAAAACTCAACAGATATAAGCAAACCTAAAACAGTGTTCTGCCCATAGTCGGTGCTTAACATTTGCTGGATGGAGCAGGGAAAGTCCCACTGAGATCAAGCCTGGCACCCTCATGCACTGCTAGTGAGAATGTAGCTAGAACTCTCATTTTAAAAGAAGTGTGGCAGTTTCCTGAAGAATCAAGCAGACACCTAACATACATTCTAGTCATTCCGCTTTGGGAGATTTGCCCAAAAAGGATAAAAACTATGCTCTTCCTTGTGCACAAATAATCATAGCAACTTTATTTGTAATAGCATATTAAATGAATGAAACGAGACATAAAATAGTACATACTGTATGGCTCGGTTTATTTAAAAGAACAGTGATAGGAAGCAATTCATGAGTTGCTTCATGATGGGACAGAGATGGGGAAGGGAAAGGCAGGAGGATTATGAGGTGTCAGCTGGAAATCTTTGGGGATTTTATGGATGAGTTTACTATTCTGAATGAGGCGATGGTTCTATGGGTGCGCCAAAGCTTGTGAAATTGTGCACTTTAAATATTTGCGAGTTATTACGTGTTAATTTTACCACAATAAAAATGTTTTAAAAATTAATTTCAAGAGGAAAGCATTATCTGTCACCTTTCTTAATCAGTCTTAGACTTGCTCACAAAGGGAGCAGTGAATTAGGTGCCCAGTTGATTGTGAGAATCCTGGCAAGTCTTTTCCTGTGAACTGTGAGGCTGGATTCACAGCAGGGGAAGAGATTTAAATTTCTCATTGCAGCTGGTCTGAAGTTATTAAATTTTAAAGAATGGTATGGATTTCTGTCCAAAACCACAAGACAAAGCTATAAGACAGGGGCTACATTTCTTGACTGTCAAGAACTGATATAGCAGGCAAGGAAATATAAAACACCTCATCAAAAAATTAATGCACCCATATTCTAGAGGCTATTGTATCTGGGTGACAAATTTAAGATGATAAAGAGAGATGCAAATGTAAGCCATGTGGGTCGATTTTTTTTCTTTTTAAAGATAAAGCAGTGATACTGATATCACACTTAAATATATAAGAGTCAAAGTAGTATCTCTCTCTGGTTTTTTGTTTTGTTTTGTTTTTTGTTTTAATAGAAAAACCAGGCTGGTTTTGTCAGGATTAACAATGACAAGTCACAAATCCCAGAAACAGCAAATAAATTTCAGGACCAAACTAAAGGACTAGCTTAAGTGCATTAATACCTCAACAACCAGGATCAGAAAGAGAGAATTTGTGCTAAGAGACTAAAATATGTGATTTTGTTTCACTCTTGACTAGCAGAGTGTGAGTCCCCATAGTCCTAAGATAAAAGCAAGAATCCTGGGCTGTTTTGCTAAAGGCTGTTAGCCATTTAAAGACACAGAGACATTGTGCGTTTGTGGGGTATCTTGTCATTATTTAAAATTGCTTTAGAATATTTTTTACTTTTAAAATGGCCCTGGAAAAAATTTTAAGTGGTATCCAGATTAGTTCCTTTACTCAAGCTGGCCTGACTTCGCGAAATGTTCAGTACGTTCGTTCCAGTGAGACTGAGGAACACGCAGATGCCTTCAGCTTTGCACTGCCTGATGGAGTCAACGAGGCAGAAGATACTGTTTTTCTGGGTCGTATTTGATTTGGTCTGGAATGGTTGCCCAAGCCCCCAGAATCATGCAGTAAGTTTTGTTGTTGCCCAGTGGCTAAAGTGGTAGGTACATGAGAAGCTAGAATTATAGACACTAGAGTCAAAAGGGCCCTGGAAGAATACCCAGCGAAGTTATGGAGGCCAGAAATAGCTCACCAGTCACAGGAACAAGGCTATATGTAACCAAGTCCTAGGAATCTAGTCTCAGAAGCTAAAGCATCACACAATCTTGGGAATGAGGGCAGGTTTTCAGAAAGGACTAGGACACTGTTGGAGAGAGACATAAACATGAGAGAGGGACTTGGAGGAAAGGCAGTGGCTCTACCTTTCACAGATTTTACCTGCAACCACAAACCCCAGGAGAAAGGAGAGTACCATTTATTGAACACCTGCTGTTGACTGGGCACATCAAAGCCTCGATAATTAAGTTAACAAGTGCCCCCACAGAACATATGCTGCTGGAGAGATCTGCCAGCAGCTCCAACACAAGGTCCTCAAGTGCAGGATATAAACGCTCCAAGAAAACTACACAGGCCTCTCAATCTGTGAGACTGCGGCATCTCCCTAGCCTGAGAGTCATGGCTGGCATGTTGATATTCTGTCTTTGCTTCTCTCTTCCCCTTACAACAGGTATCCAGATTAGTTCCTTTACTCAAGCTGACCTGACTTCGCGAAATGTTCAGTACGTTCATTCCAGTGAGACTGAGGAACACGCAGATGCCTTCAGCTTTGCACTGTCTGATGGAGTCAATGAGGTAGGGGAGGCATTGGCTTCCATCACTGGGTGTGTGTTGATTCCTTGCCATCTTTCTTGGAGGGAGTCGGCAGAGCAATCGTTGAGGTGAGGCCAAGGGATAGGGGCAGCATCCACACCACCTGGGCTTTTACTCAAGAATACTCTGAGACTCCTGGTTAGTCAGTTTTGCCTGGAATGGTGTGAAAGTGAAAGCAGAGAGCACCTACCTTGAACTTGCTGGGTAGGTGCTGGGTCAGGCGTCCCACCTGCATCCTTCTGTTGTCCTAGGTGACTCAGACCTTCCATATCACCATTCACCCTGTGGATGATTCATTGCCCATCGTGCAGAATGCTGGGATGCGGGTGCAGGAGGGTGTGAGGAAGACCATCACAGAGTTTGAGCTCAAGGCGATGGATGCAGACACAGAGGTAACCCCTGGGTTCTCCTGCTAAATAAGAGGCTACAGCTCTTGCTTTACAGCTGTGCATCCTGAAGGCAGGGTGGTAAGTGCAAGTATCCCTGAAGGACTAGAAGACAGAAGATACCGTGGCCTTCTGGAAAAGATACACTAACATGTTTGAGATCAAATAGTTTTAAATTCTTTCTGAAATCATAGATGCATTCATTCCCTCCCCGACTGCATGTGATTGTCCTTTTAAGATGCTGATTTTTTATTAGAATTCACAGAAAATCAGGTAGATGACATTTTACTCAGTGTTCTTATTATTCCTGTTAGAGAGGATAGGGGTTTCTTTACCTATATATCTTTCCCTTCATTTCACTTCCTTCTTCCACACTTTTCTGATGGCAACTAATTATTACAGTTAAAGCCTTCTCAAAGACTAGGCTTTATACAGTAAAGCAAGGCATATGGAAACTAAGCCCTTATTCTCATGCCTACAGATCCAAGCATCTCACATTCTGACATGACTTAGCTCACATGAAAGGATAACACCACACTTACTAATTAGTTCCGTGTCTCCCCTTCTCTGTGCCAGCACTCATTCATTTATTCAATCTTTCATCAAATATCAATTACCTCCTAGGTTCTAGGCTCTGCCTTAGATGCTAAAGACAGAATTGCAAATAAAACAGATAATGTTCCAGGCTTAGGGAGTTTACATCCTTTGGTTGAAGTGAAATGATAAAGAAAGAAGGAACATATCATATTAGATATGACAAGTGCTATGAAGAAAAATAAAGCCAGGTGAGAAGAGTGATTGGTGGGTGTACTGTTATAGACAGAATGTCAGGAACAGCCTCTCTGAGGAGGTCACATTTGAGGAGAGATATTGCTAAGCAAAAGAGCATGCTATGCAGTTATCTGGGAGAATTTACTTTCCAGGCAGAGGAACCACAAGTGCAAAGGTGCTGTGGTCAAATATGCTTAGTCCCTGGAAATAACCACAACATAGGTTGCAAAAGGCCAAGAGGCTGAAACCTAGTGAGCAAGCAGGAGAGAAGAATGAGGCCTGAGAGAAGACCTGAGATCAGGTCACTGAGGGCCTTGTGCTCAAATCAGGCCTTGGCATCTTATTCTAAATTGGTGGGAAGCCACTGGAAAGCCTCTTTCTTTTTCCTTCTACAGGTCACCTTAGAAGCAGCAATGAAAAATGAGAGATTTGCTTCTATTCTAATGCATATAGGAGTCTGTATATGAGTTGTAGAAAATGCAGAAAATTGGGATAAAAAGGAGATTAATAGTTCAAAAGGTCTATTTCCTATCATCTTGGTAGAGATTAAAATTTAGGCTTCCTTCTATGACCTGAATAAAGCAAATTTAAATGTTTCAGTCTTAAAGCTAAAGGTATAGAAAACAAATCCAGTTGTTGTAAACAATACGGCTTTTCTTTCTAGCTTTATTTTTAGTGTCTATAAACAATGTAATCCTGGTTTTATAAATGTCTTCAGGCTCTGCTGCCCATGGCCAGCTGCTAGCCATTACTCACTCATATGGTTTCAGTCATGAATATCCCTCCCCACTGACTTTTTCCCTCTGGACAGGCCGAGTCTGTGGCATTCACCATCGTGCAGCCCCCACGCCATGGTACCATTGAGCGAGCCGCCAGAGGGCAGCATTTCCACCTCGCCTCCACCTTCACCATGGAAGACATCTACCAGAACAGGGTCAGCTACAGCCATGATGGCAGCAACTCCCTCAAGGACTGGTTCACCTTCACTGTTTCTGATGGGGCGAACCCTTTCTTTATCATTAAGGAAGGAGGAAAAGAGGTGAGAGGTGGAGGAGTGAAGGAGAAAGTCTTGCAAGGCATGCCTGAGGCAGAACATGGGTTTTTGCATCAACCATAGTGTTGAGTTCTTGTTCTGTCACTAGCTAGTAGATTGACCATGAGCAAATTACTTTTCTAAGCCTCAGTTTTTCGTCTGTAAAATGGGAAATAATTCGCTTAAGGATCCAAGGAGGTCATCCACATATAGTGCTTAACACTGTTAGCAAATAGTAAGCACCCAATAAAAGGTGATTGTTGTTGATATCTCCATTATTTCTGGTGATTGTTGTTGTTGTCACCATTATTTCTGGTGATCCTTGTTGATATCACCATTATTTCTAGTGATTGTTACTATTGATGTCACCATTATTTCTGGTGATCCTTGTTGATATCACCATTATTTCTGGTGTTTATTGTTATTGATATCACTATTATTTCTGGTGGTACTTGTTGATACTGGTGATTGTTGTTCTTGTCACCATTATTTCTGGTGATCCTTGTTGATATCACCATTATTTCTGGTGATCAGTGTTGTTGATATTACCATTATTTCTGATGATGTTGTTGTTGATGTCACCATTGTTTCTGGTGATCGTTTTTGATGTCACCATTATCTTGCAATCATTTTGTTAAATTAGAATTATTTCTAGTATTCATTGTTTACATTATCGTTATTTCTTTTTTTCCTTTGCCCACCCTTTCTTCACTCTTTACATTTTCTTTCATCTGGTTTTTGAATAATATGTGACTCTAAATTATCTTTCTCTTTTTGGACTAAGTCCCCTCAGTCCAATCAGAGTTTCTCAGTCTTTGAGAAATGACTCAACCAATTAACAGTGGTTAAGAACGTGGCTTTTCAACTAAAAGATATTGATTTAATTCTAGTCTTGTCACTTATAAACTGGATGTATTTGTAAATCATGTAAACTTCCTAAGCTTCAGCTTTTCTTTCTGTAAAATGAAAATGACAGCTATTCTTCTCATGTACATCAAGCACTTAGCCCAGTTCCTAGCACACAAGGAACATTGCATACACTGAAGCTATAATCCTCCTCCTCCTCCTCCTCCTCATCATCATCATCATCATCATTGCCATCATTTTAGGACCAGCTTATGAAACTTCAACATTTTCTCTTGAGATCATACAACTGGCAAGCTTTACTTTCTAAAGGAATTGCTGTCTTCCAAGTGTCCAGAAGAAGCTTTAAGATTTCCCTCCCACCACCTTTCCTCATTTCACTCATTCCTTCTCTTGCAGCCAGGTCTCCTGCAGTGCCATACACTTCCCCTGATAAAAGCTGCACTCCAGGGAAAGGTGGGCCCAAGAGCACCTCTGTGCCCCACATACCTGCATCTGCCTGGGCAGAAGCAGCTTTAGTGAGCAGCATGTCCACACCTCCTGGACCTCCAGGATAACATCAAGATCCACCGCTCAGTTCTGCAGAGTTCCTCTTTTCACTTTCACAGTGAATGATTATTTTTCTGGAAGCAAGATCCTCCCATGTCCTTTAGAGATAAACAGGCAGTGAGAAGGTCATTCTCAGTTGGCTGGTATGTCCTTGGGACTCTGGGGATTTCCTGCCATTTCGGTGTCTGCACTGCATCAACACCTGGCAGGTCATCACTTGTGTTTTTTTCCTCCCAAACTATAGCTGCTCCCTAGTTAGTTTGACTTTAAAAAAAGAACAAAGATTTCAGGATGCATCATCAAGAGAGCTGTTCTTTTATAAACATAAAAGTTCACAGTAGGTCTCTCAAGAGACCGTGCCATTTAAAAAGTGGAAATCACTTAGAAGGTGGGCTATAGGAGACTGGAAATCCAACACCTTGTTGCCCTGTGTTCCAGCTTGCTGTGTCCACACAGGAGCTGCAAGGTGCTGCTCCAACTCACTGTGCGTGTTGAGTGTGTGCATGTGGGTGCATGTGTGTATGTGCCTGTGGAAACGGGGTAATACACTCGGCTTCCTTTTTACTTTTCCCACAAATGCTTTGCTTGATTTCCTCTGCCCTTTACTCTTACATAGAGGACACTTTCTTAAAGCAAACAACAACAAAAACAGGAAAAAAAAAGAGAAAAGACTATCTCTTCCCATGAAAACCTCTTTTCACACTTGGCATGATCCCACCTGGAGATTTTGACATTTTTAACAACGATTTTTGTCATGAAAACTTTAACAAGGGTTATTGAAAGGAAAAACACTTTGTTTATTGTTTCATCTCAGGGCAATATTGAACTCAATTGAAGAAGGCACAGGTGTATAAAAATCAGCACCACAGCTGGTGAGATTCCAGCGGGTGCCATTTGCTCCTTGCTTTTCTCCTCACGTTGTTCTCACTGTATCATTCAGCATTCTCCCATAGGCCTCATGTCAGGTGGTGAGGGAGGATCACTGACCCAGCTGCCCATCCTTCAGCTCAGAAGTGTCAACAGATTTCAGGGTCCCAGCTTTGCAGGTCCTGTGCCCAGCCTGCTGCAGGTGCCTGTGAATGATGAGTCTTCTTTTCTGGTCTTCCCAACAGATTATGACAGCAGCACCTCAACAGTTCCGAGTAGACATCCTCCCAGTAGATGATGGCACCCCTAGAATTGTCACCAACCTGGGGCTCCAGTGGCTGGAATATATGGATGGCAAGGTAAGGTCTGTCCCATCTGTCATAGCTGCACAACCCAGCGTGGGCTACGTCCTTATTCATGACAATGACTTTTGAACAGAACTCCCATTCAACCCACATGTTTCCCTCCCTAAATGAGCTGATTTTCCTGAGCTTGGTGAGCTCCATGAGTTTGGTTAGGATTGTTAAGTGTTCAAGATTGTGCAGGGTCAGTAAGGAGTGTGTGTAGAAGACCCTAAAATATAGTAGGTCAATCAATATAGAATTTCATTTATTTTCTCACTTGTGGGATGTAAGTAAGTGGGCCACCTAGGGCTCTACATGACCACCTAGAGGTGCAGACCCTTCCTACCTCATTGTTCTGCCATTACTAGATTGTTGCTGACGACATAACCAAACCTCTTTAGAAATTCATCAATATATAAGTGGCCCTTTATATCCATGGGTTCCACATATGCAGATTCATCCAACAATGGCTTGACAATATTCAAAGAAAAAAATACAGATTTTAAAGTACAGTCTAACAACTGTTTACCTAGCATTTATAGTGTATTATATTACATGTAAGTAACTAGAGATGATTTAAAGTACAGGAGGATGTGCATGGGTTATGTGCAAATACTACACCATTTTGTGATGCTGAAGATACAGAGGGACAACTGTACCTGCACATGGGAAGGGAAATCATAGAAGGGCAAAGAACTTCGTGCTAAGCAAGGATTACTTAGGTTGGACACATCCTTTCCCAACCAACCTAGGAACATAGTGAGACTTTGTCTGTACAAAAAAGTCAGAAAATAAGCCTGGTGTGATGGTGCATGTCTGTAGTCCCAGCTACTCGGTAGGTCAAGGTGGAAGGATCATCTGAGCCCAGGTGGTTGAGGGTGTAGTGAGCTGTGATCATGTCACTGCACTCCAGCCTGGGTGACTGAAGACCCCAACCCACAGAAGGGAGGAAGGGGTGGGGGGAAGAGAGAAGAAAGAGATTGAACACAACCCTTGTATTCATATTCTTTTGGCAAGAAATCTGTCATATGGCCCCACTTGCATGGAAGGCTGGGAGAATGAGACCCCAACCCAAAGAGAGAGAGAGAGAGAGAGAGAAGGAAAGGAAGGGAAGGGAAGGCAAGGGAGGAAGGAAGGGAGGGAGGGAGGGATGGAGGAAGAGAAAGAGAGAGAGAGGGAGAGAGGGGAGGGGGAGAGAGAGAGAAAGAAAGAAAGAGAAAAACATATCCCTTGTACTCACATCCTATTAACAAGAAATCGGTCATACAGCCCCAAATGTTGCATAAAAGGTTGAGAAAATGTCTCTAGCTAGGTGGCAAATGCTCAGCTAAAGCATTATTCACTAAAAGAAAGGGAGATTGGATCTTGGAAAACCTTTAGTATCTGCCATAGATGGGAAAGAAACAGCCATTTTTGTAGGTGAGTGTGGTCAGGTGAATTTAGAAATTTCCTTCTTTTTCTCCTAATTCCCCAGTTGGTCATTGTAAGGTATATGGTATCATTTTCCCCTGGTAATCATATGAAGCACTCTTTCCACATCCCTACCCAAACACGCACAGTTTTTTTAGTTCCAATGAGAACTGACTTTCTACTTTGGCAGGTGGTGTTCCCTCTAGGATGTGGCTTTTGGCATCCCCATGGAGCTGGGTCATTAGTTGTATGTGTGGCTGTTGCTCTGTAGCTTCCTACTGAACTGGTTGGGTTCTCAAAAATACATAAACCAAAGTTAGAGCAGATTCCTCTCATGACTTATTTGATTTTTTTCCCCTCCATATTCAGCACAGTCCCATTCTCTTTTCAACACTCTTCAACTGGGTTTCTACCTCCTGTTCCTACCCTACTGCAGTGACTGTTATTAGAGTCGTGAATGAACTCCATTTTGCCAAGTCCAAAGGTCAATTATTTGTCCTTACCTTACTAGACTATAAATACTCAACACTGTTGACCACCCCTTATCTTCTTCCAAACCTGGCTCTCACTAAATATTTACTGAATGATTGAATGAATGAGTGAATTAAAGTTCAACCAGCATATTTGGGAAATGTCAGGATACAGTATGTTTATCTTACATGATTTCAAACATTTTAACTGAGACCTATAAAGTAGAACATGGCCAACTTCTCTGCACTGAATCATTCTTTCAAAGTTCCAACTTCCTTTCAAGGCTCAGTTTCAATCCTTCAACGCCAGATGAAATTCATCTCTCCCTCTCTTAAGAAGTGTATGGCACTCTTTTTATATCTTCCATTATAGCTCCTGTCACGTTGACCTTGCCCAGGAGCCTTTCTTTAAAGATGTGAATATCTCCAGGGCTGAGGCTGGGATTATTTCCATCCTCATGGCCTCTCCAATCCTGACTGAGTTTTCAATGCAGTAAATGCACTCAGTAAATCATTGTTGAACTGAATCAAATCTGAGTCAAAGGGTCTTGTTTCTGCTTTATTCCCAGGAATTAAATGTAATGGGTTTCTATTCCAGGCAACCAACCTGATTACCAAGAAGGAACTGCTGACTACGGACCCAGACACTGAGGATGCACAGCTTGTCTATGAGATAACGACGGCCCCCAAGCATGGCTATGTAGAGAACAAGCTGCAGCCTGGCAGAGCTGCTGCCACGTTCACCCAGGGTGGGGACTTGGGGACATCAGGGAGGAGAAGTCTATCCTAATGCCACTCTATCTCCCCAATCTCACAGCCACTTCCTGTTATTCATGCCTAAGTCACTCATCTGCAAACAAATAGACTTTTTAGTGTCTAGCTATCCAGCTTATGAATTTTACTTCTGATTTTCTTTTCTGTTACTCTGAACTATGGCAAAGGAAAATTCATCTTTATCATGATTTCTCAGCTCCCAATTGCTTTAAGTTGTGGCCAGGTTTTCTGGAAGAGTGCATGATATTGCTTTGTTATTTTTTCTTTATTTTTTTTAATTTCAATAGTTTTGAGGGGTACAAGTAGTTTTTGGTCTGGGCTTTAAGTGTACCCACCAACCCCACTTGTGTACATTGTACCCAACAGATGATTTTTTTTTAAATCTCTCCACCCCTTCCCCTCCTCCCCCTACTAAGTCTCCCGTGCCCATTGTACCATTCTCTGTATCTTTGCAGATCCTTAGTTTAGCTCCCACTTATAAGAAAGAACATGTAGTGTTTGGTTTTCTGTTCCTGAGTTAGTTCACTTAGGATGATGTTCTCCAATTCCATCCAAGTTGCTGCAAAAGATGTGATTTCATTCCTTTTGATGACTGAATAGTATTTCACAGTATAGATACTACATTTTCATTATCCACTGATCAGTTGGTGGGCACTTAGGTTGATTTCACATCTTTACTATTGTGAATCATGCCATGATGAACATGCAGGTGCAAGTGTCTTTTTCATATAAGGAATAATGATCTCTGTTCTTTTGGGTATGATTTTTTTTTTTTTGAAATGACAACATCAACAAAACAAAAAATAACTGGACTTTATGAAAGACCTGTGATGCTGTGTGGTTTATTTTTTGTTCTTTAAGGATTACAACTTTTTTCTTTCTGTCTTCAACCAAGAAATTAAAATAAATGTGTGTAGATTGCTCAGCAGAGATCCTTTCCTGCTTTGAATCACATCACGCAGCCATTTTGTATACATGTCTTATGAGCTTGTCAGATACCTCTTGACGTTTTTTGAGGGTGGACCTGTTAGGAGCAGTCATTGCAAAACTGCATCTTGAAATTCATGCTCCACATTTCCTTTTTTTCTCCCTATTCTCTCTTAATGACTTTTTAGCTGTGCTTTCTGTATAGGCTGTTTTAATGCAAACTAAGCTGTTCTTATTAGCACATAACTTCCCAAGAAACTTCTTTAGAAGGAATTAGGTCTTTGTATGAGGATGGGGTTCAAAGATTTGTCTCTGTCAACTCTTAGATATGCTTTTCAACATTTCACATATGTTGACTGAAGTGCTTTTTGTCAGGACCCTGGATTCTTATTTTGTAACAGCATAAGGGTATTCTCAATACATAAAAACAGATCTTTTATTACACAGAAATACACAATTTTATTTTGAAATCTGGCAGAAATATTTATTTTTAAGACTTCTATACTTCTGGTTCTTGGGAAAATAAGTTTTGTCTAACTCACTAGAAGAATAAATTGACCATGTTGGTGTGGGAATCTATTAGGCTGTCGTTACATTCCTGGATTGACTCACAGTGAATTCAGAGTCTTTTTTCTCGCAGAGGATGTGAACTTGGGATTGATTCGTTACATGCTGCGTGAGGAGAAGATCCATGAAATGATGGATAGTTTTCAGTTTCTGGTGAAAGATAGTAAACCCAATGTGGTCAACGACAACATCTTCCACATCCAGTGGTCCCTCATCAGCTTTAAATATACCAGGTACAAGTGTTATTGTTTTTTTCATTCTTGAGAAATGAGTCAGGTAAGCAGAGGAAGTCAGGATAGGGCATGCTGGGGTCAGCTCTAGTCATCTGTTAGTGATAGTGACAGTGATGATGATGATGGCAGTGATAAAAATAAAAATAACACCAAATATTACTGAATGTTGTATGTGCCATGCACTGCCCTAAGTACTTGACACATATTATCTTATTTAATATTTGAATTGTGAGATGAATTCTACTTTTATCCCCACAGCAGCAATTAATAGAGCCAGAAGGAGGTTAAGTAACTTGCCCACAATCACATAGCTAATAAGCAGTCAGACCAGGTTATAAGCCTAGTGATTCTAACCATGTGCTTTACTGCCTCTCATACAGGTATTTTTGTTTCTGTCTTCAAGTGTTAGAAGGTAATCTGGTAGAACTTATAGAAAAATTAAATAGACTTTCAAGTTGAGAAAACGATCACTGGCCCACACTACCAGTATCTTTGCCTTCCATCTTTACTCTCCTTATTTTCTATTTGTGTTCTCCGCAGCTCCTTTGTTTTTTATAAGAATGTATACCTTTAGGGGAAAATGCATGGCTTAATGTTGACAGCATTTTAAGATGCTTTCCTAATCTGCTGGGAAGTTAGAGGCAAACAAAGAGATGCCAATTGGTAAAGGTGGTGGGCAAGCATGGTATTGATTGTATAGGTTAAATCAGAACTAAGATGATCATTTTTCTGAGGGAAATATCCCTCAAGTCTACAGTTCACAGACTCACTACTCTAAGAAATCAACTTCGTGATAATTCAGATAAAAATTGGAATGTGAGAGGAAAAGGGAAACCTTAAAAGCTTGATTTCATGTGCCCCAGACTCAGAGTATTCCACTCTTACACACTCTTAGAGAATTAGAGGAAAATTAGAATCAACTTTTATACAAGGGGGGCCTCCCCCCCAAAATCTGAATTACCTTTAGAGGGCAGGCTCCTTTTAATACACTCGGAATTTGTTCCTCCAGATCAACTGGTCAACCAAAGTTTTTATCTGGAAGTTTTGAAAAGGTTGTATCATAATTTGCAGAAGAAATGTCCCGAGTTGTGGTACACAGGTGGTTGGTTCTTCCACCATGACAACATACCTGCCTACACCATATTGAGTGTTCAGCAGTTTTAGACTTTTTATTTGTTTCCTTGGATGAAAAAAGTCCTCAAGGGGAAACATTTTGCCGATGTGGAAGAGATGAAACAAAAAATGGCAGAAGCACTAAAAGACATCAAAATTGACAAGTTTAAAAACTGTTTTGAGCAGTGGAGAAAGCATCTCAATAGGTGTATTGCATCAGATAGAGAATACTTTGAAGGTGACTGAAGTTCAAACATGTAAGAATAAATACACAGTTTTTTATAAATAAATTCTGGGTTTTGGGGTTCCCCTTGTATGTATAATGTTTTGCTGTTATTTACCTCTTGATTGTTTCTCCTTCAAAAATAAATAAATTTAATAAAATCAGTCACTTTTTCTGGACAATCTTCTAACATTTAATGGATCAAATGTTAGAGAGGGTCCTGAAGCCAGTATCGAGGACTTACCTTCTGAGGCAGTAAGACCCACACCCAGTTCCAGTGGCCATCCTCAGTGGTGACAAGCAAAACACAGGTCAAACCCTACTCTCCTGTGGCCTTTCTGAACCTAGGTCTCATGATGAAGTAATAACACCTGAATAGTTGGCCTTCTACTTTGCAAGCAGTAGAAATTCTGAGCAGCAAGCTAAATTAATCCAGTCCCTCCCCATTGTCCTAAAGCTCTGTGTGTCCAGCATCTTTGCTACCCAGGCTTGACTCCAGATCAGATTCTTAACTTTGGCTCTGCCCTGTCTCCTTCACATACTTCCTGGAGATATGGTCCAGCCATTCCCACCTGAGTTAAGTCATGAGTTACCTTCCAAGCAGCTTTCTTCCCTAAGAGCCCCATAACATATTGATTACTCTACCACACTAGGGAGAGATTGTTTGTCCTTTCTCCCCATTCTGAAATCTGGAGTTCACAGCTCTTATGTGCTGTCCATCTCCAAGTGACTCTCAACTCTCTTTCCAAATTAAGCAGACGAAATTCTGCATCCTTAGCTTCCTTGTTCATTTGGTGATCTGACCATTCCAGGTGAACATGTTCCCTCAGTTTACAACTTGAATTCTTAAAGGAAACAAACTCCCACTTCTCTGACTGTCTAATGCCAGTAACCATATCGAAGATTGTCATTAAGACATGGTTTTTTCACAGCCATGGGACAGATTTTCAGAGTCTGCCTTTTTGTGTGCTTCTAGCTACAATGTCAGTGAGAAGGCGGGGTCTGTCAGTGTCACTGTGCAGAGGACTGGGAACCTGAACCAGTATGCCATTGTCCTGTGTCGCACTGAACAAGGCACTGCCAGTTCCAGCTCCAGGGCTGGCTCCCGCCCTGGACAGCAGGACTACGTGGAGTATGCTGGCCAGGTAGGTGGGGCATGGCATCCAATTCCTCAGTGCCGGGCAGATTCCAGCAAGGGCTGGGATGTGGTTACAGGGTGCTGTAACCCCATCCCACTTCTTCCCCCCTTCTTTTCCATGAGCATCCTTCCTCAAGTAATTCTCCTATGTTCCCTTCCCGTGGTCCTCTGTTCTTTATGGTCTCTAATTCCCATTGACTGAAACCGTTATCCAGCTTCTCAGTCTTGACATGTTGCTTCATGACAAAAAGAAGTCTCCAAGCTTCATGTTCTATACTCAGCCTCTTGTGTCCTAACCCTTCCACCTTCTCACCTTCTCACCTGAAGGGAGGGAAGAGACTGTATAAGGTAATCAGCTAGGAAGCTCTTGGAACATGCCAGGTGAGAGATGAGGACAGCTTGGGCTTCAGTTATGAAGTGAAGTCAAAGAGAAGTGGGTAACTTTAACAGATGGGGAAGAACTGATAGAATTTGGCAGTGGATTGATTGACAGTGGGGAAGAAGGTGATGATCCTAACTAGGAGGGAACAGGTTTGGCAGAGTTTGGTGCTCATGACTTTACTTTGAACATGTTGAGTGGGAATTGCCTTAGAAGCAGCAAGGTGATCGCTATGTAGGGTAGGGAATACAGAGAGGAGTCTGGGGTAGAGAGAAAAATTTGCAAGTCACCCTACACATTTCTGGTGTTTAGCACCAGGATGACCATGAGAAAAAAGGAGAGAGTGAAAGCAGAAGATGAAGGAGGACTGAAACAGTCGACCCCTGTCAGGTAGGGCTCCATATTGTTTTCGGTTGTGTAGGACACAATGCCTGTGCTTAGTAAGTTTTCATTAACTGTTTTTCAAAGCTTTTTTTTTATTCTTTGGCAACACAAATCTGTGTAAAGAGAAGTGGGTGCCATCCTTTAATTGGGGCATTTTAGCAGGACTAAGCTAAGGCCTCTTATGTCAAATGTAAGGAATCAGAAAAGAACAGTTATGCTAAAGAGTCTTTTAGCAGAATGATAAGACAGAGCATAGTTCTATTTTTCACAGATAGACAAATGGCTGGCCATGTGTTCCAGATCTTAAATAGAACTCTATTGAGGGTTTCATTTCACAGGGGGTGTTTTGAAATATGGAATTTAATAAAAACAATTTGATTAGTTGAGTTGATCAGATATGCACTAATAATTTTCTGTTTGATTAAAATTGTGTGCTTTTCAGAATTGTGTGTTTCTAGAAATGTGTGACTATTTTCTGCATGTTTCAGCTGTCTCAGTTTACACAAAGTACAGCCCAGGCCCATTTCCTACCATTTTAGTTTTAGGCAGGTCAATAGTTTTGGTTTCATTTGAAGGTTTTATCTTCCTTCTTTGTTTTGTTTAGACAAAGCAAATCCAAAATAAATCCCTGTGAGTCCACAATTGTGTGCATATAAAGTAATTTCTCAGTTTTGTACCAGGCTAAATTCATTCACATTATAGTTCTAGTCCATTTTAAAAATTGGAACGTGAGGGGGAAAGGGAAACCTTAAAAGCTTGATTTCATGTGCCCCAGATTCAGAGTATTCCGTTCTTACACACTCTTAGAGAAATAGAGGAAAATTAGAATCAACTTTTATACAAGGGGGGCCTCCCCCCCAAAATCTGAATTACCTTTTAGAGGGCAGGCCCCTTGTAATACACTCAGAATTTGTTCCTCGATCAAACGGCCAACCAAAGTTTTTATCCGGAAGTTTTAATAACTCACTTCTTTCTTCAACAGATCACAATCTCTGCCAAAATTGGTCTGGTTTGTTTATAATATAACTTTCTATAGATTTAAACTCCATGATTCAGTACCCTGAAATTCTATGTCAGTTCCAACTGTACAAGTAATATGGTGATGGTAGCAATAATGTCTTCTGTATGTTAGTGCTTTCATTACACAAGACCCCTCTAGTCCTCTCAGTATGTATGAGAAGCAAGAGTGTTATTATTATTAGTTAGCTGATAAGGAGTCTGATGTTTGTCAAGTTTCATAGCCTAATCAAGCTTGGCAGTGACAGAACCAGACTTGGAAACAGAACTTCATACTCTGGGGCCAGAGCTATTTGCAGCTAGACTTGCCACAGATGGAGAGGGAACTGAGAGATGCAGTGATGACTATTGCAGTCCCAAGTGAGATGATAACACAGGCTATGAGTGATCATTCCATGTTAGTCTACAACTGATTGGTAGGAGATGTCTTTGCTCTCCTTTGCCTTCCTATCCAATAGCCCCCCATCCAGGTTAAGAGGTGGCTGAGTGCTCTAGGTGGCACAGTGGGGAGCTGAGCTGGAGAGCCAACTGTCTCAGTCAGTGCTCTGCACTGGGTTTGGGTGCTCTTTTCCCGTGATTCCCTGGGGGAACCAAGCAGGGGAAGCTGAGGTACAGCTTAACTCTTTGTTTCCTGTGTGACAGGTGCAGTTTGATGAGCGAGAGGACACCAAGTCCTGCACCATTGTCATCAACGATGATGATGTGTTTGAGAATGTCGAGAGCTTCACTGTGGAGCTCAGCATGCCAGCTTATGCCCTGCTGGGGGCGTTCACCCGGGCGAAGGTCATTATCAATGACACTGAGGATGAACCCACCTTAGAGTTTGACAAGAAGACCTACCGGGTCAACGAGAGTGCTGGTTTTCTATTTGCACCTATTGAAAGAAAAGGTCTGTTGGTGCCAAAGGTGACAAAGAACTATAATAATAGCTAGCATTCATTGAGTCCCTATTAAGCACCAAGTGTTCATCTGTTATATTAACTCACATGCATGAGTATAGGTATTAACTCATTTGATCCCCAACACAACCCTAATGATGGTTCTACCCATGGTATCATCAGAAGGCCGCTCTTCTTAGTTCAAGTTGTTAGAGTTCCCATTTATTCTTAAACCAAAATAGAAGTCTGGTTATATTTAGCCTTGAAAATTATTCATGAATTAGTATTCTTGATCAATCACCAATCCATAAAATATTTAGTAACCTTGGTCAAGGAGAAAAGTTGCGGTTTATAAGGACTGGCTTTCCATTTTAGCTCTTGGAAAACAGAAATGTGCTCAAAGGTGTCCCTATGTAGAGCTTAGATGAGGAATAAACTATGTGCAAGAAACAAAGGGCAATTCTTTTGTTTTTAATTGACACATAATAATAATTGTGCATGTTTATAAAAGGGCAATCAAAACTAAGATCATATGGATTTATGCTTGTGTAATGTTGAAACTTTAAAACACATGGAAACTAAACCCCTGTTCAAAGCAACACCATGATCGTAAATGATGATGCCAGGTCTCTTTACTGAATCTGCTGATGGGGCATTAGTGTAACAAATACTGTAGATAATGCAAAACCTTGGTAATGCCAGTTGGAAAATAAGCAAGCCCCACTGATTGCTCTGGGCCACCGAGCCAAGCCCAGAGCAGGCTGTCACTGAGGGAAGTGGCAGCACTAATAAGTAAAGCCATTTGTACAGAGAGGCAAGTTTTATTTTATGTCTTTCTTTTTTTAAATAAGCCTCTTTCTCTCTGGGAATTAAAGCACAGAAGTTTATTCAGAAAGGCAGTGAACTATGCACATCGCACAACCTTCAGGACACAATTACTTTGCTACTTAAAGTACCAAATATGTCTCTTATCTCTCCACCCGCTGTGGTCTTAGATGATGGGCAATGAATGTTGTGAATTAACAGAGCACAAAATTCACAGAACAGGAAATCCATTTTAAGTTGTTTGGTGAAGTATCTGGGGTCCATTAAATCCTCAAGTGGTTTACACCACAGGCTTAATTCAGAAAGGTTTTCATGACAGAGTTTGAACAGAAATAGTAATGAATGTGTCAGGGGGAACCTAACCCGTGAAGTTACTGGAGACTTTAAAATTTGAGAAGTGCTTATTCAAATGCTTTGGTTTTCTTACCCTTTGTATTTCAGGAGATTCAAGCAGCATAGTATCTGCCATTTGCTACACGGTTCCTAAGTCAGCTATGGGAAGTAGCCTCTATGCCCTAGAATCAGGCTCTGATTTTAAATCTCGAGGGATGTCTGCTGAAAGCCGTGTGATATTTGGGACTGGTGTCACCATGTCTACCTGTGACATCATGCTTATTGATGACAGTGAATATGAAGAGGAAGAGGAGTTTGAGATTGCCCTGGCAGATGCTTCTGACAATGCCCGCATTGGAAGGGTGGCGACGGCCAGGGTGTTCATCAGTGGTCCCAATGATGCCTCTACCGTGTCCCTGGGCAACACAGCTTTCACTGTCAGCGAGGATGCAGGTACTGGAGAGCATCCCTGGGCCTCCATCACTTGTCTCCTGATCCTTTTCTTGAATAATTTCCTCCTTAGGTTTGAGGATGTCAAGGCATTGAATACTTGAATACTCAGGTATTACACAGTGCTAGACATCTAGGTGTCAAGACCAAGAATGGAAGATAGCGAAGTAGAGAGAGTTCCATCCACTTTTCTTGCTCTGATTCTTGATGGCAGAGAGGGCTCTGTCTTAAAGCTTCTTGGGTTGACCTCTGTGGTCCAAGGGAGGGCCTGGTACTAAGCATTTTGGCTCATGATGGCAGAGATTGCTATCCGTTGAGGAAAGAAGTGAGTTATTTCATATGCTGCTAGCTGCTGGGTCATACTCCAAAGTTTCAGTGTCTTAACACAGTGGAACTTTCTCATTCACATGACAACCCAAAGCAGCCAGTGGGCAGATCTCTTCCATGTGGTATTTGTGGCATTTCAGAGACCAAGGCTCCTTCTCTGTTGTGCTTCTGCAAGGGTCTCGGAGTCCTCTGTGTGTAGGCAGACGTCCTGCTGGCAGAGGGGCAACAGCTATGCAGAGCATCTACTGACCTACTGATCTGGGCCAGATCAAGGCCTTTCACATCTTTGAAGGGATTTGAAGGGTATTGGGAACAGAATCAGAGCCTCACTCTGTCCCCCAGGCTGGAGTAAAGTGGTACGATCACAGCTCACCATGACCTCAACCTCCTGGGCTCAGCAATCCTCCAGAGTAGCTTAACTACAGGGCGTGTGCCACCACACCTGGCTGATTTTTTTTTTTTTTAAATAGAGATGAGGTCTCACTATGTTGCCTAGGCTGGTCTTGAACTACTGGGCTCAAGCAATCCTCCCACTTTGGCCTCTCAGAGTGCTGGGATTATAGGCCTGAACTACCATGCCCAGCCTGGGGACAAATGTTTGTGAGCAACTACAAAAGACCAGGTGCCATGACCTGTGTGTTCCTTGCATCTTCACTTAGCCTTCTGTGAGGGATAACCTGACATAGAAGACTAGCAAATAGAGACCAGAGAGGTTTACCAAATCATCAGAACTGAAGCAGCTAATGTAATGGCAAAGCTGGGAGAGAGCCCAAACCTTTCTACTGGACCATGTTTCTTTTCCTGTACAACAGATTCCCTATCATGACCATATGTCACCTCATAGCATACTGAGAAAAATATACTGATTTTCTATGAGAAAAATGTGGTGATTGATGGGGTTTAATGGAACTTTCCTCTGACGTTAATTATGAAAATAGCTAAGTATCTTTAGGACACTTATGACTTCACAGTGGACCAAAAGTAGCTCCATTCCTAGATAAGCAATAAGCACTTGTGTTTTACATAATGGTGTGTGCTTGGATAAAATACGAAAATCAACCCATTTAGGCACATGTAATTAGGAAAATTCAGCTTCAGGCCCTGCAGAGTACCCTGACTGGTTCCTCCCTAATTGACTATTTTCTGGCTCATCCCTACCACCCTAGTCTCTGAGCTGCTTCTCCCTACCTAGACTTGAGATGTTTTCCAGTGGACCCTTTCCCTTAAGTGCATTGTTCTTCTGTGAACAGTCTCCCTTGTAAAGCACAAGCACATTCCCTCCTAAGGGCTCTCTCCAGCATCACCTCTATGAAGACCTCCTCTAGGGTTTACCTTGATCTTAGTGTCAGGGAAAAGGGGCGTAGTGACACCTCCCAGCCTTCCTCGGGGGAATAGAAGTATCACTGAGATTTGCTTAGACAAGCTGAATTATATGAAGCTGCCACTCTTATGGTGAGAGAGAACATTGTTCTGAAAACCCCACTGATATTTTGGCTCAAGGTTGACCATTAAAATCTCTGCTAATCTTCATTCAGGCACAGTGAAGATTCCAATTATCCGCCATGGTACTGACCTTTCTACTTTCACATCTGTCTGGTGTGCAACGCGGCCCTCAGATCCAGCTTCTGCCACTCCAGGAGTTGACTATGTTCCCAGCTCCAAAAAGGTGGAGTTTGGGCCTGGCATCACAGAACAGGTGCGTGGAAAGCAGTTAGAGCCCCACAAAGTGCTAGGGCTGATGGGTCTATGAGTGTCATCTTTAGTTGGCTTATAAAGCTCTCCTGAGGACTCTAGACTCCCCTTGAAATATGACTGTCTTTCCTTTGTTTAAAAACATAAACATGCAAGCAAGAGAGCACACTTCTGAAGGGGTCTTCTAAAAACTCTCCAAGGACTTTTTAGCAAAAAATTTCCAGCATTACAGATTTGGGATAGAAACTACATTTGTTTTTGATATAAATATCTAGAAACAAACTCCTAGGGACATTTAATAAACAGATGATCATCTCATGGATTAAGACCACCAAAAAAAGTCATGTTTCAGCCTTTGTCCTAGTCTCCCAAAGGCAAATAGGTATGGGGTGCTGGGCCCTCTGTAAAGTTTGCTTTGGTTTATCTTCTAGTATTGCACCTTGACTATCTTGGATGACACTCAGTATCCAGTAATTGAAGGACTGGAGACATTTGTGGTTTTCCTCAGCTCAGCGCAAGGGGCCGAACTGACCAAACCTTTCCAGGCTGTCATTGCAATTAATGACACCTTCCAAGATGGTAAGAGATTGGGGATGCCACCTGGTGGTTCTCAACATATTTCTGTTTTTTCCTTAACTTCTACATATGTGACATAGGAACTCATTCACACTTCTCATTCAAGAAATAGGTGTGTGTGTGTGTGTACATGTGTGAGCACATGCGTATGCACTTTTACATCAAATGTGAAAGAGAATCATTCATGTCTCTGATACTCTGTCAGGCACAAAGTGTCTACTCTGGGCATTAGACCCTTAAACAGAAGAATTAGAATACATTATGGTTTGACCTAATAGTGCTATAAATCCAGCACTACAGAAGGAGAGAGGCCTGTGCAGTGACTATGTGTACAGGATCATAGAAGATTTCACCAAGGAGAGGATATACAGCAGAGTCAGGTGTTACAGGAAGTCACCTAATGGCGAATAGAGGAAAGCCTATTTCAAATGGAGAGAAAGAGAGAGTACATACAAGGTGTAGCAATTTGAAAGATGCATATTCAGGAAGCAGTGAGATGTTTACTTTTGCTTTGAGCATGGCAGGAGTTAAATAGAATGAAAAGGAAAGATAGGTTGGAGTCAGGTTCTGAAAGACCTTACATTCCAGCCTAGTGACTTTGTAAACAAAGAGAAACAATAGATGCTTAGAAACAGAGGAGTGGTGTGATCTTTGATTTAGAAAACTAATATTGGCAGTACTGCAGATGATGAGCGGGAATCAATAGAGACAGGTGTATGAAGAACATATCAGTCCCTACTGGAGATGTGATATGAAGATGGACAAGAAAGGGCAGTTGCTTCTCAGAAACTAGGAAATTTAGAGTTATTAGAACTTGAGAATCCATTGTGTGGACACCAGAGCTGATGAAGAAGATTGAGTCAAACCTGCACCTAAAGGAAGGGGATTCTCACCGGCATCCCTATGGGTCTACCGTGGAGCCTATGATTAAACTCTGAGATGGCTGAAAAGTCCTCAAGAAAGGAAATGGAAGACCAGCAGGATGATCCTTAATGTTTTTATTTATTCTTAAATAATATATGTCATGGATGTAGCAGTAAACAATTCAACTGGCCAGAAGGGTATACTGTACTATGAAAATTAAGTCTTCTTTCTACCCCTGTCTCCCAGTCCCCCCACCTTGCTGGAGACAACAATCTTGCTCTTTCTTTCTTCTTCTTTTTTTTTTTTTTAGATAGGGTCTTGTTCTGTCATCTAGATCTAGGCTGGCATGCAAAGGCGTGACCATGGTTCCGCGCAGCCGTAAACTCCTGGGCTCAAGCAATCCATATGCCTCAGCCTCCAGAGTAGCTGGGATACAGGCACATGACACCATGCCCAGCTAATTTTTTTGTAATTTTGATAGAGATGAGGTCTTGCTACATTGCCCAAGCTGGTCTCAAATTCAAGCAATTCCACCTCAGCTTCCAAAAGTGCTGGGATTATAGTCGTTGTCTAGCCTGTAGACAATTTTTTTTGTAAATATCATCTTACCTGCTCATCACAAAAGCAAAAAGACAACAATTTTAGCTATTTGTGTGTGTGTGTGTGAGTGTGTGTGTGTGTGTGTGTGTGTGTGATTTAGGAGAAAAATAAGTATGAATATTACACACACATATATACACTTGCATCCAAAATGATGCTAACCTATTTTAGAGCTAGGTTTATGGAGGTATAACCTACATAAATGCAAATTCACCCTATTCAGTATACAGTTCCATGAGTTTTGACAGCTATGTACAGTGATATACCCATCAAGATGCTGGACTGTTCCAATACTCTACGAAAGTCTCTCATGCCCCTTTGCAGTCAACCTCTCTCCAGTCACACACCCTGGCAACCACTGGTGTGTTTTCTAGCCCTAAAATTCTGCCTTTTCCAGAATGTCATCTAAATGGAATCATGAAATATGTACCATTTTGAGTATGATTTCTTTTACTTAGAAAAATGCATTTGGGAATCATTCATTTTATGGCACATATGAGTAGTTCATTCCATTTATTGCTGAATAGTTTTTCACTGTATGAACAGACCAGTTTGTTTATCAATTCATCTGTTAAATGACATTTGGGCTGTTTCAAGATTTTGGCAATTATGCCTAGATTATTCTAATATTTACATATAGGTTTTTGTGTTGAATATAGGTTTTCATTTCTTTGGGGTAAATACTTAGGAGTGAGGTTGCTGGATCACATGGTGAGTGTATTTATCAGCCTTTTGTGTTTTTTAAAGTTGTCCTCAGAGGTGTGGAGTGATATTGCATGGTTTAAAGTGATTTTCCCTGAGGACTAATGACACTGAGATCGTTACATGGGTTTTTGCCATCCATATGTCTTCTTTGGTGAAGTTTTATTCAAATATTTTCCTCACTTTTTAATTGAGTTGTTGTCCACCCTGTTATTGCATTGTTGTGGATTCTGGACAAAGATTTGTATTTTACAAATATTTTGTTCCAGTCTGCTACTTGTCTTTTTGTTCTGTAAACAGTATCTTTCAAAGAGCAATAGTTTCTCATTTTGAGGTGACCCCATTTATCAACTTTTTCTATTATAGATCATACTTTTAGTGTTGTGTCTAAGAAATAGTTTCCTAACCCAAGGTTACAAGATTTTCTCCTGTTTTCTACCAGAAGTTTTATAGCTTTAAGTTTTATTTTTAGGTTTGTGAGTTACAAAATGATAACTTTTAAACCGTGAACAAGATTATGACAATCATACAATTTTATGTTGTATGCTGTTTCAGAGTTTACAAAGTGGATCATTAAGCATTATCTTTTTTGCTTATAATCTCATGGTTTTACTTTTGTTTCTGTTTAGTACAGGAGTGTCCAAGCTTTTGACTTCCCTGGACCACATCAAGTAAAGAGGAATTGTCTTGGGTGGCACATAAATTATATAATATAGTTAGTGTATATACATAAGACTTCTTTTATTTTTTAATATTTTTATTATAAAGCTTAGAAAAATGAGAACAATATAAAACTTGTGGGAAATTTGACTTTGTTTTTGTAAAACTAATCTATCAATGTCTGGTTCAATGGAAATGTTCACAATTCTTAGTGAGTTCTCAAGGTGTTTGTCAGAAAGGTTTGTTCGAATTTTACTCTTCATGTGCTTCATCTTTGAAAATAACTGCTCACAAATGTATGTGCCGCCAAAAAAGCAATGTCATGAATAAAGCATGATTGTGAACTTCAAACATGGAACTATACATGGGTCATGAAGAAAATAAGTGCTAAAAAACACATGATGATAAAAGGTTTTATGGGACCACATTACTAGCTATCCTGGGCTGCATGTGGTCTGGTTGACATGCCTGATTTAGTAGATAAGGAAACTGAGAATCAGCAGAGTATCACCCCAAATCTAGTATCTAGAGGAACCAGCAAGTATTCTAAGGCGTTTAGCTCGAAGTCCATTCCCTTTGCATTATACTACATTCTTTTATTTTTGTGCAGAAGTAGAATTGATGGGTTTTTTATTTTTTGTGTATGTGTATGTGAAGTTAGAAAAGAAGGAAATCCAGTTATTCTTTTTATCTTTTTTTTCTTTTTTATGTAGCTATAACCCAGCCGTTCTTTTTATTCTTGAAATGACTGCTGATTCTTTTGCATGGAAAAATAGTTAATTTCCCTCTGATGAAGTGGAAAGTGAATGTAAAGTCTTAAAATATAACTTTAACCCCACACTTTCTAGCCCTTTGGCCTTGGACTAGAGTCTTAAGGTTACTGAGCCTTACTTTGCCCATCTATAATAATGAGAATACCTACCTTACACAATTGTTGTAAGGATTAAATTAGATGAACTATGTGAAAATGCCCACTATCATACCTGGCATATAGTAGGTTTTATTATGTGTTAATTTCCTTTCTTCCTGACATAGCTATCATTTATCATACTTACCAGTGAGACTTCAGGAAAACATACAATCTCCACTGTACTCTGATCATCACAGAAAGTTTTATTTCAAATTCTCTTAGTATTTTATTGATGGGCATTGGGGTTGCCAACTTAGAAACTGAGTATGTTAAACAAAATTGTTCTCATCTCTCAGGGAGGCTAAAATAATATGTATTCAGTCAAGAACTTATTCCAGAGAAAGAAATTCCAAAACCTGTTTCAGTAACCCATTGTACTATTCAGTGCTTCCTTATGTTGGTTATCTTTCTTCCTAGTAATAACTACCTTTTGTTGAGGCCATTCCATGTGCACGTTCTAGACTAGAAAGATTTTACATATATTATCTCTAACCTTACAACAGCCCTTCAACTTATGAAACTGAGGTTGAATGGTATGCTTAAGTTCACACGAAGAGAAGGTGAAAGAACCAGAGTTAAAACCCAGGTCTGTTCTAAGTCCAATCTTCTGGTTTCGTATCCTACTGTGCTGACTTCTCTTGCCTTTTCTTTTACTTTTTCTTTTTTTGAGTTGGGGTCTCATGTTTTCCCAGGCTAGAGTGCAGCACGATCATGGTTCACCACAGCTTCAACTTCCTGGGCTCAGGCAATCCTTCTGCCTCAGCATTCTGAGTAGCTGGTACTACAGGCATGCACCACCACACCCTGCTAATTTTTTGTTTTCTGTAGAGATGAGGTCTCGCTATGTTGCCCAGGCTGATCTCAAACTCCTGAACTTAAGTGATCCTCCCGCCTCAGCCTCCCAAAGTGCTGACATTACAGCGTGAGCCACTGTGCCTGGCCAATGCTGACATTTCATATTGCAGTTTTAGCTGAACACTGCCCTCTGTGCGACAATACTTACCATCACTCAAAATCCTTATGGAATCAACTTTCAATCTTCTGAGTGATCTTAGATCCTTTCATTCTTTTTCTAGTGGGCTAATTTTAGGACCTGAAATCCTCTCATGATGCTTACCTGCTTTGTACCTACCTCTTCTCCTGTGTTAGCTGGAATTAGGCTCTGGTATGGCATGAGTGATGCTGACTGCACAAGACAAGAAAGGCCTGTAGCCACTAAGTACCACATGCCTGCATGTGCAACTATGGCATACCTACTTGTTAACTCAGGAGAACCAGAGGCAGGATTTCTCCTAAGGCTCCAAATCAGCAATGGCCCATAAGAAGCCATCACACTCCAGGCACTGGTATTCACATTCCTTCTGTCAGTCACTAAGATTAGCAGAGAAACAGTGTTTCTAGAACATTTCCTATACCTGAGACTGGTGCTCAACATGGCTGAGTCCTACTGTCTGTTTCAGGATGCATGACTTCCACAAATGAAAAGATAACTGTCAACTGGCTGCATGCAGTAAATACTTTGGAGAGGTGCCCGTGGGCCCCTCCTCTTCATGTTTTTTGCCCCATCAGTGTGGAAATAGAAGGGCTCTACACTTAGGGAAACAGACTCCCAGGCCAGTGCCACCACTCCCTGGGTCAGGCTGCCATAAGGGATATTGAGAAAATGAAATTAAATCATATGTCTGAAAACCCTTCCCACAATGCCTGACCCACACCCTAAACTCCCTGTGCCTAAATCTCTTCTGCAGCTCCCTGTTGTCTTACACTGTCCCTTCCTTCCGTCTCTATGGTACTGGGGTCTTCTTAAAGGCAGGAATCGTTTCTGGGCAAGCAGTTATGAGAAGTGGCCACTCCCTCCCTCCCCCTCTCCCCCTTCCTCTCTCTCCTTCCTTTCTTCTCCCTGCCCCCCCTTCCCCCCACCCTCCCTCCCACCTCCTCTTTCCCTCTCCCTCCCTCCATCTCCCCCCTAACCTTCTTTCTTTCCCTCTCCCTCTCCCCTTCTTCCCTTCCCTTTCCCTTCCTCCCCTCTCCCTCCCCGCTGCAGGCAGGCAGTTATGAGAAATGTCCTGTCTCTTTCTCTTCTGGGCAGATAGGGCTAGAAGAGAAGGTGAATATCTTGTTGAAGTGGGAAAGAAGAGTCTTTTCCAGCTCAAGAGGAATTTGGGGTTGATTAATGCATGGCAAAATCTAAACATGGCCACTTTAGCCTCTACCTTCCTCATCTGATTTGAGGCGTGTCAGGCCAGTGAGAAAATCTAATCTCAAGCTTCAGTCGTCTTCCATGAGCAGGAAAGCATCTTTGCTTGTGTTGTTTTCTCCTTGGTGACAAGTGTCCTTGCCCTGTGCTAGGTGATGTCATTGCCACTCACCTTATGAGAGCACAGACTATCTCTCTGGAAGGCAGAGCCCTCACTGTTATGTGTGTCTGGCCTTATGATAAAGGTGTTAACTTTCCTGTAGGTGTGGTGTTACTTAGTAACAATTAGGAACTGTGAGGCTTAGCTCAGATGATGGGATGGTTTTATTTTTGTCAGAGCCAGCAGTTCCAAGTGGATAAGTTGGAGGCACACAGCTTTCCCCACATTGACCTGCAGATGTCTGGGTGCTTATCCCACTTCCTCCTGTCTCTTCCTTCCAGGTTTGGTGGGATACATACAGGAGGTGGCCAGGAAATAGAGACTTATAGCTTTAGGGTCACCTTCCTATAGGCCCACAGGCTAATTTCACCTCAGGGGGCTTTGACATCATGCCTCCTTGCATTATTCATGAAGAAATTAATAACCAGATGTTGGTCTTGGAAGGAGAAATATCTTAATGCAAAGTAAGAGAAAAAATGATCCTTCATATTGAGAATCCTAGAATCAGGAGGCAAATACAAACTGTAAAATATTAATTCTTACCAAAATATAAGTGCCTGCTGTGAGCCAGATACTATAGTGGGTACTACTCATTAATTGTCTCGTTAAATTCCATCCTGGCCGGGCTCAGTGGCTCAGCCTGTAATCCTGTGCTTTGGGAGGCGGAGGTGAGTGAATTGCCTGAGCCCGCGGGTTCAAGACCCGTCTGGGCAACTTGGCGAGACCTCATCTCTACAATAAATCAAAAAATTAGCCGGGCGTGGTAGTGCGCGCCTGTAGTTCCAGCTACTTGGAAGGCTGAGGTGGAAGGATTGCCGGAACCCATCAGGTCGAGTCTGCGGCGGCTGGGAGTATGCCACTGCACTCCAGTCTGGGCGACAGAGTGAGACTCCAACTCAAAAAAAAAGAGAAAAAAATTCCATCCTACCAAAAATTCTATATTAGATATTAATATTTCCAATTATATATGAAAAAAACCTGCCAGGCTCGGTGGCTCAGCCTGTAATCCCATGCCTTGGGAGGCTGAGGTGAGTGGATTGCCTGAGCCCACGGGTTCGAGACCACCTGGGCAACTTGGCGAGACCTCATCTCCACAATAAATCAAAAACCAGCTGGGCGTGGTAGCGCGCGCCTGTAGTTCCAGCTACTTGGAAGGCTGAGGCGGAAGGATCGCCGGAGCCCAGCAGGTCGAGGCTGCGGTGGCTGGGAGCGGCCACTGCACTCCAGTCTGGGTGACAGAGTGAGAATCCAACTCAAAAAAAAAAAGAAAAAAGAAAAAAACTCAAGGCTCAGAAAATGTAAGTAGCATGCCTTATGTCACACAGCTAATAAGTGATAGCTGGGATGAAATTCAGGCTTGTTCACTCCACAGCCCTTGTTTTTAACCATGAGTTGGCTAAGGTGCCATACTACAGCCAAACAGGAACTTGGGTCATAAAAGAAGAGGAAATTTTAGGGCAGTGGTCACAGACTAGAGCCCACTGGTCAGAATTAGCCTGTTGGGTGTGTTTTGTTTTGGCTCATATGGAATTTATTTTTACTATCTTCATTGCTACTTTTAAATTCAGGAGCTATCACATAAAAATCTGAGTTTCTAACTTTCCTTGAAAATAAGAAGATCTGGCAACTTGAAGCTTGCTCTCCCTTCTTTTCCCATGTCCCCACCCTTCCCTATGGTCTCCCTAGCCCCAGAACCCATATGAGTGGCTGTTTATCATCAGACTAGCACTGCTGTTTTCCTTATTGCAGCCTTAGTAGGAAAAGTAACTCTTTGGAGTACTCAAGTCACTATCAAAATTCTTCTCACACCTTTTTGTACATTGCCTGCCTGTTTTTGAGAGAATGACTACCACATCTTGAAGCTGAACAAAGACAGCTGCAAAACTGATCATTTCATTGGAGCTACACGAACAGTGCAAGCAGCTCACTGTCCACTCTCCATCTGTAACTGGTCAGCCTTGCTGGCTTTTGGTGCTGAGATCACAGTGTGAGCCACCTGCCAAGTGGCTGCTGAGGGCTGGTGGGTTTGCAGCCACTGCCGCTCTGTCTCCCGCTGATGGTGCCTCTCTTTCCCTCTGCCTACCCAGTGCCCAGCATGCAGTTTGCCAAGGACTTGCTCCTGGTGAAGGAGAAGGAGGGCATCCTCCAGGTGCCCATCACCCGAAGCGGAGACCTGAGCTATGAGTCCTCAGTGAGGTGCTACACGCAGAGCTATTCAGCTCAGGCTGCCAAGGACTTTGAGGAGAGGTGGAATGCAGACTCCTCCCGGATTACATTTCTGAAAGGAGAGAAAGTAAGTAGATCATGGTGACTGGAAGATAGGAGTCTCGTCTTTCATGTTGCCTGTATTTGTTCATTGTGAGGTAATTTAGACAAATGCTCAGCATTCTTGGAATTTCCTTACTACAGTTGACTCTTGAAACATGCAGGGGTTAGGGCCACCTACCCCCTACGCACTAGAAGATGTGTGTATAACTTTTGGTACTCCTAAAACATAACTATTAATAGCTCACTGTTGACCAGAAGCTTTACTGATAACATAAATAGTCGATGAATATTTATTTTGTATGTTATGTGCATTAGTATTCTTAAAATGACATAAGCTAGAGAAAATAAAATGTTAAGAAAATCATAAGAAAGAGAAAATATATTTCCTATTCACTAAGTGGAGGTGGGTCATTGTAACAGTCTTCATCCTTCATTTTTGTGGTGAAGAGACTGAGGAGAAGGAGGAGGAGAAGGGGTTGGTCTTGCTGCCTTGGGGAGTGGAGAAGGGAGAAAATCTACATCCAAGTGGACCCACATAGTTCCAACCTGTGTTGTCAAGGGTCAACGGTAGTTGACAATATTTGTAATAATGTCATCTGTTCCTTTTTTGTCTCCTACTTATATGTGTATCATTGGTTTAACTTGGAAGTTTAGATGATGTGAGACGTGTTTGGACTTAGCAGAATCAAATGAGCGAGGTCTTCTCTTAATCTGAAGCTATGCCAGAGATAAACATTCTTTACCATTGTCATTAGAGAGGAGGAGATTGTTCTCTAATGCTCAGGCCCTGTCCCAGGGTAACATTCACCCCAGTATAGGACCAAAAAGGCAGATGCTGAGCAGAGTAAGTTAGTGGAGTATTCTCTTGGCAATGTACTAGAAAAGACAAGAAAAGAAAAGGCAAGGAAGCTTACTAAGTAGAGCTGTGCCAGAATCAAAGCCTGCAGCCTCAGTGTATGCCAAAATGCACATTGAATCAGAATCACATTGCCCCATGTTTGAATTCCACTTTCAGGTCAGTACTCACCGAGTCTGTGGTATCCCTTGGGCCATGGCACACATTCTCATTGTCCAGTACAAGACCTTGGTTTTGCCTATTTATTTGTTTTAATGGATCCCCATTCTTCAGCTACATTTACTTCCTCACTTATCACCTTTTTGTGTGTAGTGTGTATCTCTTCACTTGCATTTGTTCTTAAGAAATGCTTGTTATTTTGTGTGCATGATTTTAAATTTATTAGTGCTATTGTGTTATATCTTTTTCAATCTTTTACAGTTTTTACTCAGCAATGTGCCTTAAGATCTGGGCATGTTACTTATGTGTATATCTAGTCTGCTGCGTCTAACTGTGGCGTGATATTTCATGGCATGTGTGTCTTCATTCGTTTGCATTGCTATAGGGAATACCTGAGGCTGGGTAGTTTATTAGGAAGAGAGGTTTCTTTGGCTCACGGTTCTGCAGGCTGTACAAGAAGCATGGCACCAGCATCTACTTCTGGTGAGGGCTTCAGGAAGCTTCAGCTCATGGAAGAAGGGTAAGAGGAGCAGGCGTCACATGGCAAGAGAGGAAGAAAGAGATAGGGGGAAGTGCCAGACTCTTCTTCACAACCAGATCTCGTGAGACTAAGAGTGAGAACTCACTCAGTCCTGTGAGGATGGCATCAAGCCATTCATGATCTGCCCCTATGTCCCAAATGCCTCCCACCAGGCTCCACCTCGAACAGTAGGATCAAATTTCAGCATGCGATTTGGAGGGTCAAATCTCCAACTGTGTAACATGTGTCCACTGTATCTTACCCATGCTCCAGAGACACTGAGGAACTTCACTGAATATACCCAGGAGCCTCCCAACTCTCTGTCGCCATACACAACATGCTGTAGTGCACACTCTCATGTACACGTCCATCCTCACCTGAGTGAGAATTTCCTTGGTGATATACTCACAAGCAAAATTGCGGGACTGTAGGACATGCCTGTGCTTATTCTAAAAAATGGTCTCAGAATACTTTCCAGATGTCTTTGGAAGTGTGTGTGTGTGTGGGGGGGGGGTGCTATAACCCTATATCCTCTCCAACATCAGCACTGCTCATCTTTTGAATATTTGCTAACTTAATGCATATAACGTTACATCTCATTTTAATTTGTATTTCTCTGATTACTGCTGTTTTATATGCCTATTAGTAGATTTCAAATACGCTTATAAGTTTATTTTTTTATTCTTTGTTCTGTATTTAATTATATTGTCCTTTTCTCACTGATTTGCAGTACTTTCTTGTACATCCTAAATATTAATTCCTTACCAGTTTTAGACATCTTAGGTATTATAAACAACTTTTTTTCTTCTGTCACTTACCTGTTACCTTTAACTGTGGTGTTGTTAACTGTGGTGTTCTTAGTTGAACAGAAGTCTCCAATTTTTAGATACAAACGTAACAAACATTTGTCTTATGATTAGTTCTTTTGAACTTTAGCATAAGAAGAGCTTACCCTTTGCAGATCACCCCAGATTCTTTCTCTGTTCGTCTTTACTACCAAAAATGGATAGTTTCTTTCTTTGGGGCTCTCATGTCATTTACACATTTATGACTCATAAAGGCCTGTCTTATATATTTTAGGGAAATTTTACTGGTGGCAGGTTGAAACGTGTTTTTTAAACCCTGCAAAATACTGCAGATACAATCTCCAGCTTTGAGTCTACACGTCTGTATTTGTTTTAAGTTCAAAAGAGGATTCTCTGCCTATCCAAGAGATAGTTTTTAATTTGATAAAATTATTAAGAAAACACAGCCTACTAGTCTATATGATAGTCTTTCATTGTACCTAAGCACACTTTGGGATCTTCTTTGTGTGTGTGTGTGGCTTGCTAAGCAGATGTCTTAGGAACATGTCATCACTAAAAGGTCTTTATTTCTTAACATCTGAAGAGTCATTCCTAAACTCATGCTTTCTATAAGGAATTATTATTACAAGAAAGATGTGGTAGGGGAAACACACACACACACACACACACACACACACACACACACACACATACACACACACACA
>CAUYQG010170882.1:0-14178 GCA_963574415.1 Tarsius wallacei | reverse complement strand
GCTGGGATTACAGGCGTGGGGCACCGTGCCCGGCCTTCTTCTTTGAATAACTTTTGAGTGTTTGCGAATGTTAAGTGAACCACAGGCCACGTGCCATAGAGGCCAGAAAGCTGGGCTGCGGGAAACTGAGGCAGGGAAGCGAGCCTGTCAGCTAGCTTGGCATGCAAACACCAGGGATGGAGGAGGTGGTCGAGTTACCCGCTGCCCGCCTCCACCCCTGCAGTTTTTCTCTTTCGCGAAACCGTTCATCCCTGATTTCCAGTGTTGTATCACCCTGCAGGCCCCTGTCAAGCTCCCTTCAGTTCTAGGACTTGGGCAAGACTGTGTTCTTCACAGTTTCACGTCCCCAGCCGCTAGCCTAGTGTCTGATAACTTAGTTGGGTGAAGTAAATATTTGCTGAGTGAATGGAGACAGCCTCCTGGATTTGAGATGAAAATGATGGTGGGTTAGCTAGTGTGTATGTGGCCTTGAAGTCCACAGATGAAACCAGAGCCTTTAAAATCAGTCATATAGGCTGGGCACGGTGGCTCACACCTATAATCCCAGCACTTTGGGAGGCCAAGATGAGAGGATTGCTTGAGCCCATAGGTTTGAGACCAGCCTGGGTAACTTGGTGAGACTCCATCTCTACAATAAATCAAAAAATTAGCCTGGTGTGGTGGCGTGTGCCTGTAGTTCCATCTACTTGGAAGGCTAAGGCAGAAGGATCACTTGAGCCCAGCAGATCGAGGCTGCAGTGGCTGGGATTGTGCCACTGCCCTCCACCCAGGTGACAGAGTGAGACTCCTACTAAAAAAAAAAAATCTGTCACATGAAAACTCCTGCCACCGAGCATGGGTTTCACCAGAGATTCCATCTCACTGCTGAATAAGTAAAAAGAAAAAAAAAAAAGAAATATTGGCTGGGCTCGGTGGCTCAGCCTGTAATCCCGCGCTTTGGGAGGTCGAGGTAAGTGGATTGCCTGAGCCCACGGGTTCAAGACCCGCCTGGGCAACTTGGCGAGACTCCAACTCAAAAAAAAAAAAAAAAGAAAGAAAAGAATTCAAAAATCGGTATCTCTTCTCTTCTCTCCTGGGCTCCACGCTGTTGTTTTTTTTGTTGTTGTTTTTTGTTTTGAGTTGGAGTCTCACTGGAGTGCAGTGGCTGCTCCCGGCCACCGCAGCCTCGACCTGCTGGGCTCCAGCGATCCTTCTGCCTCAGCCTTCCAAGTAGCTGGAACTACAGGCACACGCCACCACACCAGGCTAATTTTTTGATTTATTGTAGAGATGAGGTCTTGCCAAGTTGCCCAGGTGTGTCTCGAACCCGCGAGCTCAGGCAGTCCACTCACCTCAGCTTCCCAAAGTGCGGGACTACAGGCTGAGCCACCGAGCCCTGCCCTGTTTTTTTTTTTTTTTTTTGAGACAGCTTTATCAGGGAATATTTGACAAATAAAAAATTGTGTCTATATAAGGTGTACAACTTGACGTTTTGATATACACACACATACTCTTTTCCTTTCTTTTTGTTAGAACTACCCTCTTATAAAGAGGGTAGTTTATAAGCGCTACCCTCTTATAACGTTTCAAGTAAGACTGGCGTGGTGGCTTACGCCTATAATCCTATAACTTTGGGAGGCTGAGGTAAGAGGATTGCCTGAGCCCACGGGTCCGAGATCAGCTTGCGCGACTTGGCAAGACCTTATCCCTACAATAAATCAAAACTAACTGGATATGGTAGCACGTCCCTCTAATTCCAGCTACTTGGAAGGCTGAGGCAGAAGGATCATCTGAGCCCAGCAGGTCAAGGCTGTGGTGACAGTGAGCATCCCACTGCACTCCAGCCTGGGAGATAGAGTATGACTCAAAAAATAAAATAAAATAAAATAAAATAAAGTTTCAAGGACACAGTACCTCATTGTTAACTACAGTCACCATGCTGCATATTAGAGCTTCAGGTTTAAAATATTCTTCCCCCACTAGAAATTTCTGTTCTACCCAATCCCTCTAAAATAAAAAACCTCTTCTTTCACAGAACTGATTCCCTTCCTCGTGTCCTATTTCTGGCATAGATTTCAACATTCTCTCACTCTCCCTTTCTTTGCCGCCAATCAATCAGTAAGGACAGCATTTATATTGCCTCCTTATTCTAGATTCTTATAATTTTCCTTCATCACATTTCTCCCCACTCTCCTATGCCATTGTCACTTCTAAGAAAGTGTTCCCATCAGCATGGAGGCTCCCTTAGGAGATCAGAGTCTGTCTAAGGTCTCTGACACCGCAGAGCTGCCCTAACTTCTCCCCATGCAAAAGGAGAGAGCAAGGCATTCTCAAACAGATTTTTGTTACTCATAATTCTGCATGCAAACTGCTGCAGAACAGACACCCAAAGGGAAAGCAGTATTTTCAGTGCCAACCGAACAGCACTAAACTTCCCTTGGAATGTTCAGAACTGAATTATCCACTGTAAACCCCTTGAAGCAGTTGTTATTATACCTCTATTATATAATATGCATGGCATAAGGCATAGCAGGAGAAAGATTAGTCCCTCCACTCTGAGAGAATTTCAGAAACCTGCTGTGAGACACATATATGTAGAGTCCTCTTTGAAGAATAAATGTAATGCTATGGTGGAAGTACAGTCTCTCATGATAGATGATAATTTGTACTGAGGTTTGCTATAGACTGAATATCTGCATTCCCTCGAAATGTATATGCTGGAATTCTTACCCCCAAAGCAACAGTTTTCGGAGATGAGGCCTTTGAGAGGTGTTTAGGTCAGGAGGGCAGAGCCTTCATGAATGGAATGAGTACGTTTATAAGAGAGTTCTATTGTCCCTTCCCCTATGTAAGGACAAGTAAGGAAATGGTTGTCTCTGAACCAGAAATCAGGCCCTCACCAGACACCAAATCTGTCAGCACCTTGATCTTAGACTTCCCAGCCTCTGGAACTGTGAGAAATAAATGTGTGTTGTTTATAAGCCACCCAGTCTATAGAAGTTTGTTACGGCAGCCCTGAGCTGACTAAGGCAAGATCCAATTACTAAAAATAGCTCTCTTAGTGACTTACTAAGCGCCCACACTGAACTGAGCAACTTTACAAGCTTTGTTACATATCACACTTAGAACAACCCTATAAAGAAGATAATGTCCTCTCCCTTGTATAAAAGTAAGAGACAGGAGACTTGCTCAAAGTCTCCTAGCCTGAGATGGGGGACTGGAGTTCTAAAAAAATAATTCCAAAATCTGTATGTCTTCTCTCCTGGGGTCCAGGCTGTTTTTTTGGTCCTTGATGGTGGTATGGCAGGCTGCTAGCCACAGTGATAACAGCATCCTCAGATCCACCTGGAAATTCACAGTCCATCATGGGAAGGTTCCTGAGGTTCATCTTCACACATCAACCCACGTTTTTTCTGTGGGAGGAAGGCAGCAACATAACACATGCTCGGAAGGTTCATTGACTTGCTAGACAGGCATCTTGGAAACTGATCAGCAAACAGCAGGCACCATGGTCCCCTTTTTATAACTGAAAGAGCCCAGAATCCCAGCAGAGTTAATTTGTACATCCTGCATTTAATCAAAGCAATTGACCTATCAGGTGTATGAGAAACCTTAGGGAGAATCAACCCCTCCAAGAAGTTTATATACATCCTTCATGACTGAAGGGGAAACACCCGGTGACTTTTCTGTAATGCCATTACCCAACAAGGCCATCTTCCTATCTCACTTTACTTTTCCACACAAATGTCACCACAGAGCTTTGTGCTGCTTTGTGAGGATGACTCAGAGAGCTGCATGGTTTTCAAGTCAGACAAGGGTCAAATCAACCAGAAATTCAGAAAACAGCCGCCAGAGCCGTCATCATCCATTCCAGGCTGCCTGTGTGCGACTGATCATTCACTTGTTATTCAGAAACAGACTGCCCATGTCACCCTTAGCTGGACTCTGACAGCCAGGACCCAGGGGTCCTCTATTATGAAACTGTCTTCCTCCAGCACCTGTCACTGTGGAGGGCTCCTACGGTCACAAGACCTGACAACTCACATCTGATCAACTGAAGTCACCATGCGAGTAACAGTTATATTTTTGACAAGGAAGCAACAGGATGACTCCAGACCTGCTAGTGGGTCTGAAGGGAAGGATTTTTCAAAGAATCTGAATATTGATACTAGAAGGAATCTTAAAGACTAACTTAAATGAGGACTCCTACCTTTGTGGGTAGAAAGACAACATTAGCCGGGCCCAGTGGCTCAGCCTGTAATCCCAGCAGTTTGGAAGGCCGAGGCGAGTGGATTGCCTGAGCCCACGGGTTTGAGACCCACCCGGGCAACTTGGCAAGACCTGGTCTCTACAGCACACCTGTAGTTTCGGCTACTTGGAAGGCTGAGGCGAAAGGATTGCCAGAGCCCAGCAGGTCGAGGCTGCGGTGGCCAGGAGCATGCCACTGCACTCCAGTCTGGGCGACAACGTGAGACTCCAACTCAAAAAAAAAGACAACATTAACCCCAAAAGCATCACGGGAGACCACAAGCATTGCTGATATATGTGGGGAATGGACAAGAAAGACGTATAGGGGGCTTCTGGGTTCAGTGGTTCTCCCCCATGATGGACCCTTTGAATTTCTAGGTGGAACTCAGGGTGCTTTTGTTCCTGTGGCTGCCAGCCTGCAATACCACCATCAAAGGCCCCTGAGGAAATCTGAGCCCCTCCTTCCATAGACAAGAAAGCAAAAACCCAAGCTTTTGTCTCAAGCTCACATTGCTCGGTGAGAGAAAAGCCAGCACTAGAACCTGCCACATTCCATGCCACTTTTGGCATTTAGAGCACTTTATTTGATTATGTAAATGTTTCTTATCACCTAGATTGTTAGTGTTATACAGGCACTGTCACATCTGCTCTCACCACACCACCCCCAGCACCTGACAGAGTCCTGGAATATATCCAAATGCCCAATCAATATTTGTTGATAGACTCGCTAGCACATACGCTTCATAAGAAAAAGAATGGCAGCCAGTATTTAATGGAGATGGCATGTGCTGGGCAGCGTTCGAAGCTCTTTATTTGTATTAATTTATTTAACCCTCAGAATAGTCCTGAGTCAGTGCCCTTATCATCTTTGCCATTTTATAGTCGAAGACAGTACAGACCAGACAGGTTAAGTCGATGGCCCAGGGTCACACAAGAAGTAGCAGACCAGTGACTCTAGCCTAGGCAGTGTATTCCAGTTCACACTTTCTTAAGCACCACGAAATATTGCCTCTCCACCCATCTCTTCTGTGTCCCCAGACCTAGAAGAATACTGGTACACAGACAGTACCCAGTACCTATTCAGAGGATAAATGACATGCCAGCAGACAAGAACCCATGTCTACCACTCCTCCAGCACCAGGCAGTCATGTGGTGGCACCACACAGGTGGCCGCTGTCCCAGCTTCCAGTAAGGCAGCCTGGATCCCCTCTGGCTGAGAAGGAGGCTAACTTGGGTCTTTCTGGCTATAGCTGGGCCTTTCTTCTTCAGCCCAGTCTTTCAGAGCAAGTCCAGTGTGCTAGGAAGGAGTGCCCTCTGCTGATCCTGGCACATTCCTGCCATCTCGCTCCCAAGTGTGCGCAGAGAGACATCACCAGTGTTGCTGTGCAAGCTGTGAGAAAGACTCTGCCAGTCCTGCCCCAAGCCCTCTGGACACTTCACTTCCTACTGCTGACTCCAGATTAATCCCAAGATCAACCAGATGGAGGACTGTGGTTACTGAGTGACCTGTTGGCCTCATGCTTGGTTGCCCATCAGCTTCCCCAGCTAAGATGGCACCCTCAGCCCTCTTCCTGGTCTCCTCTACCCCAAGATCCCCATTGAAAGGCCCCACATAAAGCTGGGCTTGGTGGCTCAGTCTGTAATCCCACGCCTTTGGGAGGCTGAGGTGAGTGGATTGCCTGAGCCCAAGGGTTCGAGACCCGCCTGGACAACTTGGCAAGACCTCCTCTCTACAATAAATAAAAAAAATTAGCTGGGAGTGGTAGCGCTCGCCTGTAGTTCCAGCTACTTGGAAGGCTGAGGCGGAAGGATTGCCAGAGCCCAGCAGGTTGAGGCTGCGGTGGCCAGGAGCGGCTACTGCACTCCAGTCTGGGCGACAGAGTGAGACTCCAACTCAAAAAATAAATAAATAAATAAATAATTGTTTAATGCTTTAACAACAGTCACATTAACACAAGGGAGGTATCAACAGTCACTAGACACTGCTAAGGGAGGGAGGGTGGGGAGCACATGACAACAAATAGGGTACCCATACCACTACTGGGGGGGTGAGAGGCAGCTAGAAACCCAAACTTCACTCGCATGCAGCTTACTTACGTAGTTAATCCTCACTTATACCCCATATCTCTATAGTAAAATAAAAATTAAAAATAATAATTTTTAACGCTGTAAAAATGTTGAGGAAAGAAGAGAAAGACTGATAAATATGGGCAGACAATCTTTTCCCCCAACACCCTGGTCCAGATACAGCATGGCCAGTCCTTGACCTAAGACCAGGAGACCATGTGTCCATGCCTAGAGGTGCAAATTCCCTGAAAAAAAAAACAGAAAACATGGCCTTTTTTCCACCCCTGACCGAGGGAAGGGACACCAAATGGCTTCATGATGCAGAAGCCAAGAGATGAGAACTGATGTGTTCCCTAAACCTCTGTCCTCGTCTCATTCTCTTCTGTATCCTCACTCAGGCAGGGTGGAGAGCCCAACACCTGCCACGTATACTCACTATGCCCATCACAACGCTCCCTTCCAACTTTCACACTCAAAGGCATTAGCCGGATAGACCAAAGGCTGAGTTCTGTATCGTTCTCCCCTGGGACCTCCCGAGACCCAACTCCTGTTTTTCACATTTCAGTTCCAAGGAGGGAACAGAAGACTTTGGTATGAGGAACCCATCCCTCTTTTTACTTCTCTTTTGTAGTTGATCTCTGATGCTGTTCACAAGGGATAGTTGTGTTTGTTCTCATTATTTATTTTACTTTATTGAGACAAAGTCACTCTGTTGCCCAGGCTCACTGCAGCCTCAGCCTCCTGGGCTCAAATGATCCTTCCGTCTTAGCCGCTGGAATATCTGGGACTATGGATGCACAGCACCACTCCCAGCTAATTTTTTTCGGTAGGGGTGGGGAGTAGAGACAAGGTCTTGCTATGCTGCTCAAGCTGGTATTGAACTCTGGGCCTCAAGTGATCCTCCCACCTCGGCCTCCCAAAATGCTGGGACTACAAGTATGAACTGCTACACCCAGCCGCTTGTCACCACTCTTAGCTAGTACAATTTCTCCCTCACTTGAATGTTGGCAAATGGAGAGCAGAAGCTTTAACTTGTGCTCTCCCATATCACCTGTAACTAGTATGAAGTTTGCCTCTTTGTAGCTATTCAACCATTATTGATGGAAAGATGAAATGTTTTCTCAAAAACAAGTTGACCCTTTGGCAGGGTCCTGCACTGCTCTGGGGATCCATCCAAGCTTACATACCAGATCACTTGAAGTTGAATGCCATTGCCCCTGGAGACAAGCTGCTCAGGGTTGCCTGCTCAGCTCTGCCAAAGAGCCACTGCCAGGGTCTCCTGTGCATGGGTCTGCTTCGTTTGCATCCAGCCACAGGAACTAAGCTGTCTCGTGTGTCAACTGCTGTTAGAATGGATGACAGTCCTGGTCCATCCTGGAGAGTGTGGAAGAGGCTCTTGGCAGCATGAAGGGGCACTGCTCAGATCTCCCTTCCAAGAGAGACCCGACTCCAGGAGTGCGCTTGGCCCACAGCCTCCAGCCAATGGCACCTTCTGGATTTGCTGCAGCATTTGAACCAAAGCTAAACAATCCCAGGCAGACTCAGCCACAGCACAGCAGGGCAGCCAAGGCTCAACATGGTGTCTCTGGTGGGCAGCCTGCACTGGCGCTTCCCACTGAGGGGACAAGCTTCCTCTGAGCTGCACCAGGGTCTATGTCTTCTCCTTCCCAACCCTCTTGCTTCCCTTTCCCACTTTGTCAGATCCAAACCACTGTCTGAAGCTTTCCCTGACTCCTCCTGCTCCCTCTTGCCCATCTTTCAAAATCTCCCAGAGGACCTGAACTGACACAAGCCCTCTTTCCATCATGGCTTTAATGCTGCGATGCTGCTGCACTCACACCATTACTGACATGCTATGTGCTAAACGCATGAGCCCAGCCCCACGGAACCATCCTCTGCCTGAGAATAATGGCAGAGAGAAGACAATCACCCTGTCGGTTCATATGCTGCTTATGTTTTTTCCCAGCAGATCACCAAGTGGGATAGAACAGAACAAAATTTTAACAGTGAGTTAGAACAGAGCCAGCAACCCTGGAACTAGCAACCACCTTATGTGCTTGCTCCCACCCTACAAGGCTCAAAAGTTATTTATTTATTTGTTTGTTTATTTATTTATTTTAATTTTTTTGAGTTTGAGTCGCGCTCTTGTCACCCAGGCTGGAGTGCAGTGGCACATTCACAGTCACCATAGCCTCGGCCTGCTGGGCTCAGGCGATTCTTCCACCTCATCCTTCCAAGTAGCTGGAGCTACAGGAACACGCCACCATGCCCGGCTACTTTTTTTAATTTATTGTAGAGACGAAGTCTCATCAAGTTGCCTAGGCTGGTCTCCAACCCACAGGCTCAGGCAATCCTCTCACCTCTGCCTCCCAAAGTGCTGGGATTACAGGCTGAGCCACCATACCCGGCCAAAAGTCATTTATTTTGATAGTCCTCTGTAACCTTCCCTCTGAAACCAAATAACTTTATGATTGATTACACCTTCTGAATTTCATAGCTAGGCTTAAGGCTTAAAATAGTATCTAGCTAGTCACTCCCAGTCCAGTCTCTTGAGGCTTCAGACCAAACACCTCTAAAGTCCCAGAAAAAGACCACCTAATAATGACACTAAAAATGGGGACCTAAAAAAATCAACCTGCTGCCAGAAAGCAAAGGAATTTCCATGAACTTTAAGGCTATTGGAATTCAACTGGGGGAGGGGATAAAAACAGAGTGGAGGAACACCTTGGGCAAGTTGGAAAAGACAGACTGAAAGTAAGCGGAAAAAGTCATTTTTCTACCTTCCCTCCACACTCCTCTCAACCAGTTGAGAAATGCCAAATCTATGCTGAACAGAGACTCAGATATCCACTTATACTGTGTGAGAGCTGCCTTTTGAGAAGTGAGAGCAATGTCTACCCACCATCCAAATCACCAATCTTTTCACCCAAAGAACACTCTTGAAACTTCAGACTGCTCCGCCTTTAGTTTTTGATGAAGTAAGATCTAGACAGAATTTTGGGAAATAAGTTATCCCCCAAGAATGTGTGCCCAGCTTTGGGAGGCCGAGGTGAGTGGGTTGCCTGAAGCCGTGGGTTCGAGACCCGCCCGGGCAACTTGGCGAGCCCTCATCTCTACAATAAATCAAAAAAATTAGCCGGGCGTGGTAGTGCGTGCCTGTAATTCCAGCTACTCGGAAGGCTGAGGCGGAAGGATCGCCAGAGCCCAGCAGGTCGAGGCTGCAGTGGTCGGGAGCGTGCCACTGCACTCCAGTCTGGGTGACAGAGTGAGACTCCAACTCAAAAAAAAAAAAATGTGTGCCCAGTCAAATTGCTCTCCTTATGTGAGATCAAATGGTAAAAGTAAACATCAGAAATCAAAGGGTTCAGAACACCTACCACACATGGGCCAACCCTGAAACAAATCACTTGAAGACATTCTCCTTTCAATAAAGAAAGAAACCCAAATTTAAAAGCAGAGGATGGAGATGTCATGATATGAAAGCCAGGTGGATCATCACTCACTTAAATGACACTCAAAACTCAAAACCAAGGGAAACATAGGAACAATGTGCTATCAAGTAGCTTTGCCAGCCTGAGGTCAACACATGGCTCTGTATATCTCCCAAGATTGTTTTCTGCTTTCCTACAGATTTCCTTTTGATTTTGCTTCTCACTGACCCTGGGGAGGGGGAAAAAAGGAACAGTTTGCAGATAATCTCCTGTCAATTTGATAAAAGACTATATAAAACACTAACTGGGTCTATTCCAACTTTGATTAGTAGGGCCATACAATTTGTATGGTTGGGCCACTGAGCTAATTATTAACCTAGAAATCTTTATTTTCTCCCTTTTCTTCAATTTCTCAGAAGTACAAGTACGCAAAATAAAACCATAATGACTATTTTCATTGCCAAAGGGCATTATTAATAACTTTTTATGTATTTAAAGCCAAT
This sequence comes from Tarsius wallacei, assembly GCA_963574415.1. Lineage (NCBI taxonomy): Eukaryota > Metazoa > Chordata > Mammalia > Primates > Tarsiidae > Tarsius > Tarsius wallacei. The sequence goes on along the minus strand of CAUYQG010170882.1, from coordinate 3,950 downwards.
CAGCATAGCCTGAATCATTTTTTAATTAAACAAGACTAATAAACCACAAGATGGAAAATGCATGTCACCAAAACCTTTACATAAAATCTGCCAAGTAAACTCTATGAATGTTCCTTTGTTAAACCACATGGTACAAGATTATGCAAACATGTAATAGGGTTTGTGAAAACATACTAAAATGTAAGTAGGTTATTTCTTGATGTGGAATTCTTTCCATCTTTGTATTTTGTTCTGTATTTATAGCTGTTTTCTCTAATATGCTTGACTAGTCAGTATGTATATATACATCTATATCAACGTGTACAATTTTGTGTTTACCACTTGAACACAATTAAATTAAATTAAAATTTGTGCAATAAATAGGCTGATAGGAAATATGTTAAAATATTAATATTGCTTATTTTCAACTGGTGGGACAAGGATACTGTTTCCACTGCTTTTCAGTGTTCCCCAAATTTCTGTAATTAGCATTTTTATTTTGTATTAAGAAAAAATAAGATTTAAATTTTTTTATATCATGATGGGGGCCAGGGTGGAGTGGGGAGTGAAAAGCACTGCCCACCTAAACCTGCAGCAGACTCGGGGACCACGACGGCTGAACTGGGAATCTGCTCCTTGGCCACAGGCAGCCCTGCTCGCCCTAGAGCGATGTCTGCCTAATGTTTGCTACCAGTGACGGAGAGCGGTGTGACCGCATCGTCACAGATCTACAGCCCCTTCCTCACCCCCAAACTGTGGTGAGTGTTAAGGTGGAGGTAAGCGCAGCACACTGAGAGTCCAGAGATAAAGCATTGTCCCACTTGGATATTCAAGACAAGCTTCCTGAAGTAGATGGCACCCGAGCTGAGTCTTGAAGTATGAGCTGAATTATCGAGGCCAAATTGGTACTGACCAGAACTAGGAATTCAGTGCATCAGCACAAGACTCAAAGTTAGAGACTTGGATACAAAAAAGATCCCAGGAAGGAGAGACTAGTGAACGTTCCCAAGAATCCAAAAATCACAGCATCAGTAATAGACTTTGAGATTCTCAAAATCATTACCATGGATGTGTTTCTGATTTTTTTTACGGCAGGATTTGAAGGAAGGGTTCCATGAAAGTGTCTGCCAGAGAGGCTGAGAAAGATCCGAGATGCAGATGAGAGGCAGCCAGGGGAATGCTGCCTTTACTGACTAGGCTCCACATGTAATGCAATAGGAAATTTTATTCCCTGGAATTCCCAAAGGTACTGAAGGTTGTGAGAAGATGGCAATAGTGTGTGTGAGCAGGGAAGGTGAGCTACACCTCCTGGGAACACACTGCAAAGGAGAAAAAAGGTCACGGTCGGGAGGGGTGTGTGTGTGTGTGTGTGTGTGTGTGTGTGTGTGTGTGTGTGTGTGTGTTCAGCAAAGGAGAGCAAACAATAGGGAGACGTCTACAGTCTACATGGGAAAGGACACACAGAGGAGAGCCCAGAGGATGAGAGAAGGGGAGCTTGTAGAAATCAGAGCGAGAAGGAGAAGGAAGGGCTTGTGTTGGACCCTCTGCCTGGAAACTAAGAAACTAAATTATTTGTACCATAGACAAATAACTCCTGGTTAACATTTGAAATGTTTCAAATGCATTTCTCTACCAGACTACCATGTATTTAAATGTGACTTCAATTTTGTCGCTTATAAGTCTACATTTTGCAGTGGGTATTTTTGCCTGGTTCTGAATCAACTCTCTTTGTCCTCTAGAGTTTAGGGAAGATAGAGTTTAGAGCTCAGATGCAGCAGAATTTCCATCAAGGACCAAGAGAGACTTAAGCTTGGGGTTCAGGGTTCACAGAAACCAAGTTTGGGATAATGTCAGTACTCTTCCATCTTATCATATGTGTTCTGAGATTTGGGGGTGCTGGCCCAGGTATCCTAATCATCATTTGTAGTCATGTTTCCCTGGGGAGAAAAGTTCCTGTTTAAGGTAAATGACATATAAATAAAGTTTTGGAATCACCAAAAATAAAAATAAATGTGACTTGGCTCAGATACTGCTTCAAAAATGATGTTCTGGTCACATTTTTGTGTGCCTGTCTCCTCCCTTGTGCCTTAAGGATTCATGCTCTGGGTCACAAGTCCTTTGTGGGGTCACATGCCCGTGCCAGGCCTGTTGAGCTGTGGAGACCTCACTCAGTGAACAGCAGGATGTGGAAAGCAAGCCCAGGTTATGAGTTACAACCAAGTCGATCTAACTGAGTTGTAATTATATACACAACTGTTCCTGGGCTGCCTTCCATTATATAAGGGTGATTAATGTACTTCAGAGTAAACAAGCATTTATTGAGTACCTGCTGAATGCCCTGCACCGGGTGCTCAATTCTTTATGTCTTGGTCAAACCTCAGATCAATGGGCCATGACCTAGACTCAGAGCCTATCAGGTGTCAATTCTAGAGAAATTCTGCTAAAAAGGAAAGTTAATGAAGTCACCATCATTCAAAGGTTTCTTCCTAGAAACTTAGTGTCCCAATTCCAGCCTTTCTCTCTGCCTTCTGATTACAAAAGAGGTTTCTGAAAAAAAAGTGTTATAGAGAAAAGTGTCAGATTTTAAGATGTTTTGTTTATTTAAAACCACTGAGAGCCGGGTTCGGTGGCTCAGCCTGTAATCCCGCGCCTTTGGGATGCTGAGGTGAGTGGATTGCCTGAGCCCGCGGGTTCGAGACCTGCCTGGGCAAGCAAGACCTCATCTCTACAATAAATCAAAAAGTTAGCTGGGTGTGGTAGCGCGTGCTTGTAGTTCTAGCTACTTGGAAGGCTGAGGCGGAAGGATCGCCGGAGCCCAGCAGGTCGAGGCTGCGGTGGCCGGGCGCACAGAGTGAGACTCCAACTCAAAAAAAATAAAATAAAATAAAATAAAATAAAATAAAATGATAACTTGCTCTTAAAGAAATACAGACCTAAGTGGAAAACATATTAGGGAGATATAGTCACTCCCAAATTAACCTATAAATCTAATGAAATTACCTCTTTCAAGCCATCAGAGGGGGTAAGAACAGTTTTGTCTTCTTTCTTCAAAAGCTAGGCAAGAACAAAAAACACAATTAGAAGAACATCTGGATGGATTTTTTGTGAATTAACAGAAAAATTATTCTTAAAAATAAACTGTATTTTAAGTCCGAGATCAACAGTAAACAATAAAGAAATTATACTTTTAAAAAAATAATACATCCCAGCCAGTTTCAGTGGTTCACACCTGTCTGTAATCTCAGCACTTTGGGAGACAGAGGCAAGAGGATTGCCTGAGTAAAATGGCAAGACCTCATTTCTACAATAAATCAAAAACTTAGCTAGGCATGGTGGCACGAGCCTGTAGTTCCAGCTGCTTGAAAGGCTAAAGCAGAAGGATCATCTGAGCCCAGAAAGGTCAAGGCTGTAGTGGCCATGAGTGTGCCACCAAACTCTAGCCTGGACGACAGAGCGAGACACCTACTCAAAGAAGAAAAAAAAAAGGAAAAAAAAAAACTTGGCAAGACCTCATCCCTTCAATAAGTCAAAAAAATTAGCTGGGTGTGGTGGCGTGTGTCTGTAATTCTAGCTACTGGGAAGGCTGAGGCGGAAGGATCGCATGAGCCCAGGAGGTGGAAGCTGCAGCTGCTGTGAGCATGCCAGGGCACTCCAGCCTGGGCGACAGAATGAGATTCCAACTCAAAAAAAAAAAGCCGGGCTCAGTGGCTCAGCCTGTAATCCTGCGCTTTGGGAGGCTGAGGTGAGTGGATTGCCTAAGTCCGCGGGTTCGAGACCCGCCTGGGCAACTGGGCGAGACCTCATCTCTACAATAAATCAAAAATTAGCCGGGCATGGTAGCGCGCACCTGTAGTTCCAGCTACTTGGAAGGCTGAGGCGGAAGGATCGCCAGAGCCCAGCAGGTCGAGGCTGCAGTGGCCGGGAGCGGCCACTGCACTCCAGTCTGGGTGACAGAGCGAGACTCCAATTCA
>CAUYQG010170881.1:0-13785 GCA_963574415.1 Tarsius wallacei | reverse complement strand
CCTTCCGCCTCAGCCTTCCAAGTAGCCGGAACTACAGGCGCACGCTACCACGCCCAGCTAATTTTTTGATTTATTGTAGAGACGAGGTCTCGCTTGCCCAGGCGGGTCTCGAACCCGCGGGCTCAGGCAATCCACTCACCTCAGCCTCCCAAAGCGCGGGATTACAGCTTTGGGAGCCACCGAACCCGGCTTGAAACAAATTTTAAAATACATTTATTTCTCTCAATAAGCTAAACTGACAGCATACAGAGAATACACAGAAAAAGTAATCAAAGAGTAACCATTGTTTTAGCAGTCAAATAGTTTTCTAGGTGAGTTCTTTTTATCTTTCTGTTACCTAACTATTTAGAAAAACAAAAGAAAAAAGGAAAGTTCCCCGATTCACTGAACAAATATTGATGCTAGTTAAAATAATTTATTATAATTTTGTTAATTTCATTTAAGCTAAATAATTATAAAATTACACATTACCTAATATCTATAGAGTGACTGATGTATATTCTGTACTTCATTTTAATTATTATTTAATTCTCACAAAAACCACTTATTTCGCTAGCATTTTCATGTCCATATTAAAAATGAGAAGTTTGAAATTTAAAAAGGGCATCTTTCTCAGAATATATGTAAAAGAATAGTTAGAAATAAACATATGCACCTTCACTGCAGAACCTCTACTTCTAATCTCTGTTATATAGTCTTTAAGTGAAAATGCATGGCAACCCACACAGCAAATAAAGAAGAGAAAATAGAATTGGTAAGAAAAGAAGAGAGAAATGAAGAAGAGGAAGGAGATAAAATAAAAAGAGAGAAAAAAAACTTAAAACACAGTCTCTTTTAAGAATATGTTTGATGCTTCAGGGGAATGCCAAAGCATTACTACTTTTTTTCAATTTGCCTTCTATACCTTTCTGATACCTCATAAATTTCTCTCTATACAGCCAATTTTTGTACCCATGAAGGATTGGCTCTAGAACCTCCTTCAGATACAAAAGTTCAAAATGCTCAAGTCTCATATAAAATGGCTTAGCATTTGCATATAACATATGTACGGCATCCTGTAGACTTTAAATCATTTTTAGACTATTTACAATACCCAATACAAGGTAAATGTTATAAAATAGTTGGCATACTATATTTTATAATTGTACTTTTTTATTGTTGCATTGTTACTTTTTTGACATTTTAATATTTTTGATCTGTGGTTGATTGAGTCCACAGAGATGAAACCCACATATACTGAGGGCCAACTGTATATTGTTTTTGGAAAAGAAGAGATAAATTTTAATGGAATTATATTATCATATTTATTTTGACCATCTACAAAATTTTCAGAATCCCAACATTCCCAAGAATGAGAGTGAAACACAAAGGACAAATGTTTTGGGAATGAGTTCTTCTACAAACAATGAGAATATTTCAGCACTTTAATTCAGGGTGGCAGTTGCTTGTAGAACAGCAAAAAATTTTCCTGGGCAAAAAGGCTAAACCTTTGCCATACTCTGAAAATTTCTTATATTTCTTGAGGTAAAATTTTGTATGGTAAGACTACGGGTTCTAAGAGACAGAATTGTGCCTGGTATACTTCAAATTTCAGGTTATCAAAGTCTACATGAAGAAGAAACTTTATCTAAGTGGACAATAGGCCAAGTCAACTCACCCTGCCTGCTTCATCTGCAACACTAGATAACTCTCAAGAGATGCTTCCAGGTTATTATGTCCGTGGCCCAGCATTGCTCCTGGATGGATCCACCCATTTCACAACCTATCTTCTAATTGTGTAAAGTCACCTTTGTGCTCTGAGAGTACCTGGGGTCAAGACTTCAAGAAATACATTTTATTGGCTTCAAAATTGCCTATATTCATAACCTACTTTGGAATCCAGTCTCACTATTGTCTTTGTTCACACTTATCAGAATCAGATTACTAAAGCCAAATGGATTTTATAAAGAAGCAAAGGGAGGAGGGATAGAAGACAAGTGCAATACGCTAGATCTCCCACAATACAGCATTGAAGTAAATTGGACTTGCAACTTTAACATAATTTCAAATAAATGTGACTTGGTATTTATAAGTTGTCAGAATCAAAATGGAGTCATTTGTGTTAAAAAACAAAAACAAATAAACAAAAATGACAAATGGAACTGAAGAAGGTAATTCAAGGTGGGTTCTCATGCAAAATTGCCTGAAAACAAAATCTGTCACAAAAGGTTCTGCAAAATCTGCAATCTTGCGCAAAGATCACTACCATCTTACACAAAAAATACTTCTGTGAGCACTGCCTGTCCAACTGTGGACTGGTGCCACCTTTGTTTTTGATTCTTGTAGCCAAGGTTAATTATAATTATAATTATATAATCTCCTCAGTTTTTTCTTTAAGAGCCTTAGTCTTTCTTTACTTCCCTGAATATGCACATAGTTTACTGTGGCCTAAATATTTTTATTGCAATGCCCTATTTTTGAATATTTTCTTTTAGAGAACCTTTCTCTTATTGGAATTGACACAAATATTATCAAAAATAGGATCAGAAGAAAGATTACTATTCAAAGGCATTGGTGATTTTTGAAAATCTGTAAATCTGTAAATCATTTAAGCCCTTAGAACACGCTGCTTCCACAGTTCACACATTTTTTTTTTCCTGCTCAGATGAGTCTTCTCTCAGATTGAGCTTTCTTCTTTTTCATAGATGCTCTTGAGTTTATTCGGAATTCGGTTTGGTTATAAGGTTGTCTTAATAAAGAAACTTACATTTCTCTGGGGATAAGAAAAGATTTTTCTGGCAAATTCTTTCTGGCATAAAGACTAGTGTTTGAGTACTCTGGTTTCCACAGCATTAATTTGTCTGTGAAACATAACCTATGGTGAATTCACTTTTTCCTGCATACCTAATTTAATATTTTGTTTGATGTGTGTATCTGGATTTTAATCTGGGGTTGATTGAGTCCACAGAGGTGAAACCCACATGCACCGAGGACCAACTGTTCAAGATTGAGTGATCTTATCTTGGTTTTATTTTGATTTGGTTACATACATCCATAAAAAATTTGACTGTCTTTCCCTTGCTTATTTTTAAAATCTCCTGAGAGCAAAAATAAACATTCTAAATGGTATATGCAAATGGCTAATTAAAAATCACTAGGTGGTTGCCACCATCTAAAATACAGGCCTAAACTTATCACATTCTCTAACAGGATTTATAGAAATTGTTTCCATTCTCAAAAAAAAATTATTAAATGCCAGACGCAGTAGTACAACTCACGCCTTCTAGTCCCAGTACCTGGGATGTGAAAGTGAGAAGATTGCAGGAGTTTGGGACTAGGCTTGAGACCTCATCTCTACAATAAGTCAAAAAATTAGCTGGGGTGTGGTGGTGCATGCCTGTAGTTCCAGCTACTTGGAAGGTAGAGATGGAAGGATTGCCTGAGTCCAGCATACTATTGCACTCCAGTCTGGGTGACAGAGTGGAATTTCAACTCAAAAAAAAAAAAAAAGTTAATAAATAGAATGGGAATCTTGAACATTAAGGGATGCCAATGTTTTCTGGGGTTTAGCCAGCTACATAATATGGCTCGTACTTATATACATTTTAAAACTAACAGGCACATTGTAATAAGGATAATTCAGAACTCAGGTGGTCATTATTCAAACTCTTTTTTAAAATCTGCAACGATTGAATGAACATGTAGAACCTTCTAAATTTTCTATCTCTTTATTTTCTGCCTTCTTTGAATCTCCTGACTTTTCTACTGATGTTGAAATAGAATTCACTGCTTGTAGCTTTCCAGCAAGATTTTAAAAGAAATCTTAAAGTGCTTTCAAATTAATATTTTTACATATTACAAAAGCTTCATGTTAACCAACAACCCAGACATCTCTTGGAAATACATACTTAAGTTTGACTGACTATTAATTGAATGATGGAAGTTAATTGAAGAATTGATAGTCTAAGAGGAAAGAACTAGATAAATGTTTATAAAAGTTAGGCAATCAGAGAAAATGGGCAAAAATCTTGGCTCAGAGCAATAACATAATTTATCTCTGTTGGACATAGCAATTTCTTTGCCAAAAAAAAGAAAAAGAAAGAAATCTGGGAAAAAACTGGGACAAAAAAAAAAAAAAGAAAAAGAAAGAAATCTGGGAAAAAATGGTTAAAATGCTTCTCTACTCACTTTGACTAGTTTAGTAAACCAGACCAGCAAATTTAACCCTAAACTCATTTGAAAAAATATATACATATATATATTTAACTTCCAAATTGTTATGGAAACTGCTTTTCTCCAAATTTTGGTCAATAGCCTTCATTAGATTACTTATGGGTCAAATGATATTTAGTCATATGAACAAATCTCATTTTGTCAGAATATAATTTGGTCCTGATTGTGTTTTAAAAACCAGTGAGTTTGTATTAATGTGTTTTATTGTTTTTCTGACTAAAATTTAAAAATAAAAAATATAAGATCTTTATGTATGTGTTTAAGAGTATGTACACATATGCACATGCATTATGTTCTATGTTGTGTCTACATGGTAAAATATACCATGTAAGCCACAAATTCTTTAAAGAATTCTATTCAGATTGGCTTGAATAAATGGGTGCTCATATAAAATATAGAGTAACTGAGATACTTTTTACATAATGTTTTAATAAATAAACTGGATTTAAAGTTGTTGGAAAAATAAAAATAGAAATGTCTTCAAAATTGTCAGCATGTATTTTTTTTTTCCTGGGCTTGCTAGTCAGACAATTTTCTGGTTGTCTTTGTTAGATGTTTTAAGGTGTTGGGGATTTGACACAAAAGTTATAAGACTACAAATTCAGCCTAAAACAGAATTAACTTTGGGCAATTATTTTGGATAAGTAAGACTAATTTTATATTGCTGGTTTAATGAAAAGTATCCTGAGTTATTGACAAAAAAAATTACCTGAGTTATTGACAAAGTGCTCACATCATTAAACTTTCTTAATGCAGTTTAACATTATATTCACAGACTATAAAATCACTAGCTTATAAGTAATCTAGATGCAGATGTTAAAAATAAATTAGGTAAATATATCAATAAATGTTTATAAATAAACTTTATGTATATTTTGAAATGTTAAAGTTATCTTATGTTAAATTAAATAACAGATATCCATTGGCTGAACAATTTCCAAATAAAATAAAAATTGAAACATAAATTACTGACTTCTTACATTTAATAGAAAAACTAAGTATTTTTGGATGTATTAATAAACATAAAATTTGTTGCAGAGAAACATGTTTCTAAAAATTATTAAACAATTCTCATTTGTAAAATACTGGTATGTGAGAGGTAGTTCAAAATTGCTTACTAAAAGTTAAGGTTACTAAGAGTCAAAATTCTAATTAATATATATAACTCTTTATATAAAGCATACCAAAAAACTTCACATTTTTAATGAAATAAAGATTATAAGAAAGGCCTAAAAAGTGTCCTTTATTAAAAACAATTTTGTTTAAATTTGAAATTAATTTAAAGAATGTTTCAATTCTTCTGCAATTCCCTCATTCTATGCACATAAAATAAAATATTGTGTGTGTTTTTGAATATCAACTCACCTTTTATCAATTGAATTTCAGTGAGCATAATGTCTACAGTATTATTTACATTATATATAAATATTATATATAATATATTTGAATATCATTTATATTATATCATAATGCCTACAGTATTATTTATATTAACATTTTCAAAATGACAAAATTATAGAAACAGAGAATAAATTAGTGGTTGCCAGGGTTTAATGAGGAACTGGGGACAGGACGGAATTAAAGGTAGCAATAAAAAAGTAAAACGAGTGATTCTTATAGTGATGGGAGGTTTTTTATCTTGATTGTATTAATGTCAATATCCTGGTTGCATTAGTATATATAATTTTGTAAAATGTTACACTGTGAGGAAACTAGGTAAAGCTCTAGAAAAAAGATAAGATTTTTTTTATCAGTAATTTAAAAACTTAGAGTCATCTTATGTTAAATTATGTAATGGTTATAAAATGTCGGAGTCATTTCCATGTAAATTAAAATACTAAAACATAATTTATTAAAGGTTATTTCAAAATACAGACTCAGGATGGAGGATGGAAATAACAAAATAGAAAGGAACTAGTAAGTAGGAAACAAAAATGTGAAGAAAGTTATGGGTATGAACATGCATTTTTGTTAGAAAAACTTAAAAAAGAAAGAGAATAATTTTATATTAAGTTTTGTGTGGTGTTTATTCTGAAGTTAAATGATTGGTTATTTAAGAAAGAAGAAACGCAAGATAAGACAGATAGTCTAAACATGTTGTCAAAAGTCTAAGTAAGTCTTTTTGAAGAATTTATTTAAAGTTTTTGTTTTTGCATTGGTTATAATTAAAAGATAACTATTTATAAGCCTTCAAAACACTGAGCTTTGAAATAAAAATACACTAAGACAAACTAAAATTTGGTCCTCTGTGTTAGAACAAGATTTTCTTAAAATATTAATCAGCTCTTAGTAAAACTGCAACAAGTTTTGAGTTTAAATTCTAAAATCTGTTTCTTTAACAGTCATCTTTTTCAATAAAGACAGTTTCTATTTATGCCACATGTCTGTCCTCCAGTGACCCATTTAATTTTTCTAGTTTCAGGTTAAAATTGCTATATTTTTTAATCAAAATGGCAATTTCATTTCTTAAGGTAAAGTTTTTCTCTTGAAGCTTCTCAGATTTATATTTCAAAAGTTTAACTTTTGATGTATTTGGAAATGATTTGCAGTTTATGCATCATTGTCTTCAGCTCTTTCTCCCCTTGAGGAGGCCTGTTAAGGTTTAAAAACATTATTTAACTTATTGTATTGTTTGTGAAGTCTTTTGATTATCACTCTGGTTAAATAATTTAACATTATTTCATACTGACCTGTGATCCTGTTCTGATCAAATGTTTTATACCTTTTAACATCTTTGACAGACTTCCCCAAGACCAAAATTCTACAGTAATAAGTTCTAAAGATATGCTATATAAGGTATCACACAGTACTGTGTACTTAAACATTTTTAAGAGGGAGGTCTTCATATTAAGTGTCCTTATTATACAAAACCAAGAGACATAAGGAAACTTGAGGAAGTGTGGGTATGTCTATCAGCATGGCTTCGATGATAGTAGCAGGGAAGTTTTTATATTTTAAAATCATCCAATTGTAAACTTTAAATAAGTGCAATTATTTGTACATCAATTATACCTCAATAAAGCTACTTAGGTAATCACACCAAAAACCTAAATTAAGCACTTTTTGACCTACAATTAACATTAGAATTTTCCAGTTGGAACCCTGAGGAGGATCAAATAATGTCTCTCTCACCTTGTAGAGATTTTAAATGATTAGGCTTATTTGGTAAATCGTATAGAAAACATTGTGAAATGCCAGATTTTCTTTCATTTATATTTATGAGTGTAGTAATCATATAACTGTTTCAAAAATTATATAAATTTATAAAAATAAAGTGACACTAGTAATAAATTTGGTTGCTATATCAAACCTTTTTTAAAGTTATAATTTGCTTGAAAATATTGTTATGAGCATTCTAAAGATTATATGAAGTTTGTATAATATCTGATAGTCCTGATATAACACTATCAGTCATGATTCTGGTTGTTACCTTAAAATATTGTATGTAACCGAAATAACTATATTTTCTTCTAGATTCTGAACTTTCATTCAATTTTAGCCATGATTATTCTAAGTTTTTGTCATTTATGGTTATGGTTTTGATTCTTTCTCTAAAAGCATCTGCAAGCAAGCATAGTCCAAATTTTTTTTTTTATGGAAAGACTCTAACAAGTAGTCTTGTATATAATATTCTAATAACTTAAAGATTAGTTGACTAAGCAATTTTTTAAAACTTGAAAGAAGAAACTAACAGGTTCATTAAACTGCTAAGCAAGATTAAAACAGAACAAAAATTAATTACATTAGATTGAATAACTTATATATATGTTTTTATGACATTTATTTAGCACATTGTTGGTTTGTTTACTTAAATGTTTTGTTTTCTAGATTTAAGAATTTTTTAAAGCTATTTGTAATTTATAGCAATTTGATAAGTATATTTTTATGAATGAAGATGAAAGCAATTGCTTTTTCTCCCTACTTGATTTCTCTAAAATTCAGAAACTACTAATGATTGAAAAATGGCAATTATTTGCATGCAATCAACAAAAATCTTCTCTGTCTTTGTAGCAGAATATGTTAAAAAATATTGGTTATATTATCAGGACTTCAACTAAAACATCACATTTAACACTGAGTTTAGAATACCTAGCTTCAAGGGTTTCTAACCTTATATTAATTAAATAAAAATTATTGTTTCCAGGGAAGCTCAGAAAACATAACATTGTAGGTAAAATCTAAAATCTGCAGTGGTTTGTCTTCCTTGCTTCAAGGTTTTTAATTCTGAGATTATGTGATCAACGTAGAGAAAACATTTTTGTTTTTAAAGAAAAGCTATTATATGCCTAATACTAGACTGTTGTCCTTTGTATTGTTTTCAAGTTCTTACTATCAACCTAGAAAATAGACTAAATACCAAATTCTTTTTGGTTTCTCCAACTTAATTTTCTTCCTCAGAATTACTAAAAACAGAATTGCTTTGTTTTGGAAGTTTTATTCACTGAAACTAGATGAATGTTTAAAAATAATTCTTGTTCCTGATGTATGTGTAACACAAAAAAAATTCATCAAATTACTTAACCAGAGACATCTAAACTACAAACCAAGAAAAGAAGTTGATGTTTTCACCTTGTAAACAGCTTTTCTCAAGACATCAGAATAAGACTCCAAATCATAATGCGATTCTTAACCGTCTTAGTGACCACCTTTTTCACGTTACTAGAAATTAGTGAACTGATTTATTCAATTGACTGCCTTTAAACCTTGGTTCATGACTCAGAACTATTATACAATCTAGGATCGTCATTTACTATTAATTTTGCTTTGTATTTTTCCTATTTTAACTTTGTTTTTATTACTTGTTAAACTTTTGCAGAAATATAACTCCTAAAAGAATGTTGTCCCAGCACTTTGAGATAATAGCAAAAGACTATTGTACAGACAAAATTTAAATTAATAATAGACTCCACGTAAACTTAGCTTGAGGTCTGTGGCTCAGGAGTTGGGGACTCTTGAGTAGAAAATCTAGCAAGGGGTAAAAATAAAAGTCTCATAGTAATAGAATTTCAAATGCTAAAAAAAAAAAAAGAAAGAAAGAAACCAGCAGCTAACTAAATGTAAATTAAACATTTTTGAAAAACATTTTCTACTTAGTTTTGCAAAAATAAAAAATATATATAATATCTAGCATAGTGACAGATGAAAAAATGGTCATTCTCCTACATGATTGCAGGCACTACAAATTGGTTAACCTGGTATGTCCTCTAAAATGTGCACACATTCTCAGCCCATAATCCAAAATAGCGAAAGTATAAATGTTGAGTTCAAACAGTATTGCAGAAATAAGTAGACTTACCCATCAGAGAAACAAAAGCATGTATCAAAAACAAAATCATAAATACAAGAATCCTGAAAACACACATAGGTCAATTTTGCACCAGCTGAAAACAAAGTTGCTGATTTATTTTATACATTTGGCTCAAGAACACAGAGAATGGTTTTAACACCTATGGCCTAAAAAAAAAAATGTATTCATAAGCTTTATCACCAAGGAAGAAGTGAACAGGAGCCAAGCAAAGAAAGCTAGGACACCAAATTATAATGATGCTACGATATAAAGCGAGTATAAAATATCAATTTGGAAATAGAAGTGGTTACCAATGTGAAAACATCCACAGGGTAGGTCCTCGTTAGAAGTCAGGACAGAATTTGAAAAAGCAACAATAATGAAGATGACAACAATAATAATGACAAAAAAAGGAAGTTTTAATTGGATATAAACCCTCCTATGTGTGCTCAGGAACATCCCCTAAATTTCATCACTGTTCAGTATAAATTAATTCATAATAATAGATTCCCATCGCTTTGTTTATTTTAACCATAGGGATCATTGTTTTGACTTGTTTGAATCCTGAGAGACATGGGAGTGTTGTCACTTGCAATGTTTGGGAGATGAATTGAGATAACTTACTGACTGATTGGGTGGGGCTGTGGGGAATTCTTTTCTCTCTGCACAAACATAGAATCAAAAGAGACAATATGTCTCAAAAATTGACAGCAAAGTCGTCAAACTGTGAGGCAGATGGAAACATGTGGAGTAGATTTATAAAGGAAAATATTACTATCTCATTATACAGAATTTGTTTTAAAAGGCAGATTTTTGTTTAATTTGTGCCTTCTTGTTTTAGACTTTCAGATTTAATAGATTATCCAGGATATATTATAGCGAGGAAAAAAAAACTGATGTATTTTTATAGTAAAACCTGAGACACTAAATGCATTTCATGTTTTTGATCTGCAGCTTCAAACTACACCCCAGACCCATTTGGAACAAATTGCAACCCACATCTTTCTGTTATGAGGAGTATTGTGATGAAAAAGTGTGGAGAAAACAATTTAGATGACTGCCTACAACATGAGAAACATTACAGTGCTTTAAATATATTGATTATTACATTCTTCATCAGAGAGCTCTAAAATGTGCAAGAGTCCATTTAACGTTTACCTTCTTATTTATCTTTCTTGAAATATTACATTTGATAGCATTTACTGTCTCTTTGATTCTGTTTTGACCAAACATTAGTCAGACTCTTGAACCTTCTTTTAGGCCCATCCATGTGCTTCCTTGTAAAATCCAGGTTTAGCAAAAATCCTGCTAAGTCAGTGTAAGCAAGAATCTTTCATCCCCCATATTTGACTACCCTTGTCACCTAAGTTTCTCATGTCCTCACCATCCCCCAGGTGATGTCTGAGCATCTTGGCCCACCTTCAGCAGGAAATACAGTTAGATCAGTTTAGCCAGAATCCTCCTTACTCATGATGTTTCCTTATAGTAATTTTTTAAAATCCACCCTGCTCCATAGCTATAAATTCAAACTTTCTCATACTATATTCAGAATTGAGCTCAGTTCTGTATAGATATGTCTTTTCCCCTATTTCAATTACCTGAATAAAATCTGTTTTTACTGCTTTAACTACCGTCCCGTTCTGACTGTTTCTTCGGCACTTCAGGAATTCACAACAACTTTTATCTTTCAGTTGCACTAATTCTGAAGTCTCTGACTCCTCTATAATATGTAAGTTGTCTTTCCATGCTCTCTTGCATGGGCCATTTGTTTCATTCAGACTCATTTTCTCAAGCACACTAATTAATTCTTGCTGCTATAGCTTTCTTGCTAAGCTGATTTGTTTCTAACCTCTCTTTTCCCATTGATCCAAGGAGTTTGACCTAATTTTTAAAGGCCCAATTAAATCACCTACCTTCTTAAGGCACCTTAATCAACCTAGCTTAGCTTACAAAATTATCGTACTTCAAAACAATAATATTCCCCAATTAGGATTTAAGGATAAGGATGGCTGACATGAGGCAGCTGGAGTGAGTTTCTCCTATGTTATAAATCTAGAGTTTCCTCAGGACCTAGAAAGACCAGTGGCATGATCCATGACTCTTCAAAGAAGTGATAACAACAGCAGACTGCAAAAACGAGAAAAATCCATCAACCTGGGTTGGAGCTGGCCACACTCTAGCCTGCACCACCACAATTCACTGGCAGCCTCCAGATACAGTGGGAAGGTGAGTGAGTGGAATTCAGGAGTTCTGTGTTCCTGCAGTGGACCAGGGGGGTGGTAGGGCTGAGCCTTGGGAGACTCCAGTCCCTCACCAGAAATTGCCTTACCCACAGTCATGTCTTGCCAAAGCCCACATGAAACAGTGCAGGACATAACAAAAGCCTTGAGCAGCGCCAGCTGCTGTTTCCCAGAAACTCAACTTTTGCAGGTGGTGCAGTTTCTTCCTAGCTGGCCTGTGATGAAACAGACCCCAAAAGCAAACTCTGAAGCTGCAGATAGTTTCTGCCTGGGGTCGGTTGCCTGAGAACACTTGAGACCCTGAGGCAGGTTGCACATTGAAATTCTCAAGGCAAACTGCCTGAGGCCAAGGTGGGAAGTTGGGTGGAACTAATTGCCATAGCAACCTCACTCCTCATGTGAACTCTTCTGTGTCTCTGCACAACAGCATTACTCCAGTTGCCTGGGACTCCCTTGTAACTCTCACTGGGGTACCCAAAAGTGCACTCTTGTGGGGTATTCAAGCTCCTTCCCCCTACCTGCCCACACATTCAACCAAGGTTCAGAACAGAAAACTTGAATAATTCTCAGATCCTTCCCCTCAACCTAGGTTCATTGGGTGCTTTCTTGAAGCAACACACATCAAGGAGAAAGCAGCTGGCCACTGTAGTAGCTGGCTTTCTCCTAAAAGCACCACCTCTGGCTGTAGGTCAATATTACACTCCACCACATTAGATATAATATCTCAGCTTTGGGGAAGGCCTGATCCCAAACCCCAGCTAGCACCACTTTCTAAGCCACTCCAGCCACTCTGTACCTTGTGAGCCAGTGCAGGTACCTAGCGAGCCAGTGCAGGTACCTAGCATGGGACTGCCACAGCTAGTCATTAAGAAACTCACCACACCAAGGCTATAAACTCACCACACCAAAGAGATTCAACAGTGCCTAGGTCAGCCCCCCAACAGATAAAAGTAAATAGTCAACCCAAATGAGAAGGAACCAAAAAAAAAAAAAAATCCTGACAATATGAAAAAAAAAAATAGTGTTCTCCAAAATCCCAAAAGACCACATACCTTTTCAGCAATGAACGCTAGCCAAAATGAAAATGTTGAAATTCCAGACATAGAATTCAAAAGGTTGACTATAAAACTGATCAATGAAGTTCAGGAGAAAATTGAAAAGCAACATAAAAAATTTTTAAAAACTATTTGGGACATGAATGAAAAATTCTCCAAAGATATAGCACCTTAAAAAAAAACAGAATTCTGAAATGAAAGAAGCATTTAAGGAAGTATAAAATGCAGTGGAAAGTGTTAACCATAGACCAGAACAAGCAGAAGAAAGGATCTCAGAACTTGAAGACAGAGCTTTTGAATTAAGGCAATCAGACATCAATAAAGAAAACAGAGTCAGGAGAATGGAACAAAGTCTCCAAGAAATGTGGAATTATGTAAAACATTCAAACCTAAGAACAATAGGTGTCTCTGAGGAATAAGAGAAGTCAACAGGCTTGGAAAAACTATTTGAGGGAATAATGGAGAAAAACTTCCCCGACCTTGCCAGAGATCTAGGCATTCAGATACAAGAATCCCAAAGAACATCCAGAAGATTCATTGCATAAAAGTCATCCGCAAGACATGTAATCTTCTATCTATTCAAAGTCAATGTGAAGGAAAGAATTTTAAGAGAAGTGAGGCAAAAGTATCAAATAACTTGCAAAGATAAACCTATAAGACTTCTCAGCAGACTTCTCAGAAGAAACCCTGCATTCCAGAAAGGAGTGGGGTTTTTACTTCAATCTCCTCAAACAGAATAACTGTCAGTCAAGGATTTTGTATCCTGCAAAACTAAATTTCACAGATGAAGGAGAAATGAAGTCCTTCACAGACAAGTAAACACTGAGGAAATTTGTCACCACTAGACTGACTCTACAAGAAATATAAAAAATAGTCCTAAATACTGAGACAAAAAGCCAAAATATACCAGTAGAAAAATGCTGGAAATCATAAAGTTCACAGGCTTTATGGAATAACAAAACAATAGAGAAAATAAATAAATACAGCAACC
>CAUYQG010170880.1:0-22018 GCA_963574415.1 Tarsius wallacei | reverse complement strand
ACGGCAAAAGTGGTCCTGGACTGTTCCCAGCGTATTTCAGTCAGAGATGGGATCAGCTTCTCTGTTGGGCGAGTAGCCAGAGCCTCCCGGTGATCGGAGGCTGGGTCTGGGTATATTATAACCAGGGAGGGAGCTGAGACCCCAGATTTCCTACCAGCGAGGGAGCAACCAGGGACACAATAGCCGGCCCTGTGTGGGACCGAGGGACCCTGGGCCTCAGACCGTGCGTCTGGCTGTGGATGAGTGGGTGGGGGAAGGGAAGCGAGAGTCTTTTTGGGGAACTCACATTCAGAGAATCTCACAGTTCCGACTGTGTCATCGCCATCTTGACCCGGAACCCACACGAACATTTAAACGAACATCAGCATTATTTGGGGAAGGTTTGATAAGCTTTCTTCCAATATTAAACTGGAAACATTCACTTTTATTTTCAAATCAAATCATCTACTCTATCCCCTAAATAAAATTCCAAAATGTACCCTAATTTCT
The DNA here is from genome assembly GCA_963574415.1 of Tarsius wallacei. NCBI lineage: Eukaryota > Metazoa > Chordata > Mammalia > Primates > Tarsiidae > Tarsius > Tarsius wallacei. The sequence goes on along the minus strand of CAUYQG010170880.1, from coordinate 21,529 downwards.
CTTTCTCTGGTTTAACATACCATTATCCGTTGTTAGTCCTTGGTTTCGTTTATTAATGTATTTCATTCCCCTGCTTTTATCAGGGAGTTAAACTTGAGGAAACAGAAAGACAACTCACCAAAGTAAATTCCAAAGTCCCTAATGATCCTTCAGGCTTGAAGTACATCTGGCCCCCGGTGGCATCAGAGACTTAGTAAAAGCAGTAGAGAAGCATGAACCATGAGGAAGTGTTCTTCCTTTTATTCCCGGTAACAGGGTATTCCTCACCTCTATTACTTACAAGAATGACAGCTTCCAATAGAAGTACTGTTTACACAAATGTCTAAAAAAAATCCTATTTCTCCCTCAAAACTAATGAGAAGTATAAGGAAAAATATATACAAGTATACTATAAACAATATACATGTATATACTGAAGTCTATAAAACTTCTCTCTAGAGATAGGAAGGAGGTCCAAATCCATATAAGTCATTACTTAATTCTTTAGTTTAAAATCTACATTTTTTTTTATGTTGTCCAAGTTGGTCTCAAACTCCTGAACTCAAGCGATCCTCCCACCTCAGCCTCCCAAGTGGCCGGGACTATAGTCGCAACACTGCGCCTGGCTAAAAATTTACATTATTTTTAGAAGGCTAGGTAAGCAGGTTAGGAGTTTTCCGTTGACCAATCAAAAACTGAAAATAAGCTGCAACTGACTTTCCTTAGCCAGCACTCTTTCAAACCTCGCAAGGGATAACCTCATCACTGAATCGCTGCAGATTTCAACAGATCCCGGGTTGCCTGCACCAGGGTACTTTGCTGCAGCTCTTCAGAATGGCAATGAATCACTCACTCATCATGGAATAAAGTCTCTTATTTGTGTCATCATGAAGTAAAAATGGAGCAACAAAACCAGCCCTACTAGGAATGTTCAGAAACGTAAATCTAAATTGAGGAGAAGCCCAGAATCGTATTTGCATAGAAAATTGCATAATTCATAATCCACACCCCCAACTTCTGCATGGCTTTCCCTCAGGGGTCTCACTGGAAGCTAGCAATGCTATCTTGTGGGCAATGCAGCCCGGGGCCAAGTTTTAGTTTTTATTCCTACTCATCGTCCTCTAAAATTACACTAATCAATTTATGAAAGGCTGCTTCCCAAGGTCAACTACTCTTTAATCTCTTTAATCTACTGTTCTTTAGAATGAGAATTTTTGGAAGTAATGAATTCCAACCCAGAAAAAATTTTAAAACATATCATTGTTTTATTCTATTTTTTTCAGAATCAAAAAACACTCTTTGCCCAGTGGTGAAACAGAATTTCTGCAGTAGAAAACTTCTTTATTTCCAATACAAACATAGCCTTGGGGTGACTTAAATGAAAAACATGTAACAATTCAGAGAAGTATCATTTAAATGTATGATGTTTATTTTCTACCCGTGGCCTAAAAAAATGGTTTTACAGGTTGCTTGCAAACTTATTAGGAATATCAAAAAATATTTATTGAGTTATGGTTTATAACTTTCAAGAACTAACCCAAAAAATGCTACTCATACATATTCCCCATAATGTCACTCTCCCATGTCCAGCTCAACTCAACGTTAAGTTCGTTATTCCAAATGTATTGCATCAGTGCAACAGAGTTATTTCATATAAATATTATCAATTTGAACTGTCAGAATAATGATGAGTAGTAAGGCCCATGGTTACTTAAAAAACAACACAGAACCATTTAAGTTTCAATTAAAGACTTCCTAGGGAAGACACTGTCTTTTTTCCAATCCCTTACCAACATGTTCCTTTTCTCTTATTTCTCTTGTGCCATTAATAAAGTCATAATTTACTCAACTGCCAACAGTAGAAACATGTAACTCATTCACAATTCCTTGCTTTCTCTCCCCATCCCTCTTCACCTCTCTGCCTTCTGTCCCTTCTGGCTCCAAACTGTCCCTCACATCCATCTACTCTTTGTCCAGATTTCATTTACTCTCATCCCTGCAAGAACATCCTAACTGTTCTCCCTATTTCCAACCTTTCCACCCTGACTCGCTTTTTAACACACAAATCTGATCCAGAAACCAGCCCAGTGACCATTACAAAAGCCATTGGTAAATATCTGCTGGATCAGTAGCCATGTCATTTCCCACGACTCAAAAACCTTTGACTCTTCCCACAGTCCATTTCCTAAAGGACACTGACTATAAGGTACGCCTCTGCTCCATCAGCAGCCATCATGATGTCTGCATCTTTACAAACAGTAACGGTCACACTTTACGCTAAAAACCATAAACCTTTTAAAGAACTTGTATCCTCACCTAGCAGGTGAGAAGCTGGAAGTTTTTAGAATCCCAAAAGCAAAATTTGAACACACGTCTTTTGGACTGAGCTCTATGATCATATCACTAACCTGCGTAAAGTTCAGTTACAGCAAGAAACATCATTTAATTTGCATTATAGCTAAATAAATCAGTAACCATTCAAAACGCATTTTGAGGGGTGTCTTATGCATTACTAAAAGTCATTTTTCTCTATAGTCAACACACAAAAAGTTGGGGTGGCTGCCCGTGTTGAGTAATTATTCCATTCAGACATATCCATTACTAAAACAGGCACAGATCACGGTTTTTGTTTTAAATAAGTAATAATGTCCTTTGGGAGAAGCATGGTTTGGTCTCTGGACAGTCTGGCAAATGTTGAATTGCAACTGAATGCTAATTTCTTAATACCAAGTTTAAAATTAAAACTCAGGCACAGTACAATCCTAATGCAAAATTAAATCGCCTCTAAAACTATTTTCCTAACAGCACCATTATTATTCATAGACCTAAAATTAATCATAAATAGAAAATCTAGATGAAAATTAATCAGCCCAACCTACACTCTCCTGGGATTCCTATTTATTTGCTAAGTCTCACTTTCTAAATAATGACCCTGAAAGCTGAAAAAAAAAAAAAGGTTAAAAAAGTAAAACTAAAACCAGTAAGCTAAACACTTGACCCTCATGTTAGCAAATTAGTATTCTCTTCTTCTAGAAGCACAGGGAATTAAGTAGACCCCTGACAACCAAAAGCAAAACTAAAGCCTTTGAAGCCAAAATCTGTGGGATTGTTCTAATAATTCCTCCAGACATGAACTCCAGGAGGATTTTCAGAATCCTCCAGCTAAAACACTCAAAAGCTTCATCTCTGCATTGTCAAATTCCTCAAATCTATTATTGAAAGCCTGGAAAATGCACCATAGGTTCAATATTTCTATTAGCCTATTGTCTGCCTCTAGTGTTTTCTCTCATATAATAAAGAAGATAGTTTTTCAGATTATGCTATTTTTTTTAAAATTCTTTTCAACTGTTAATCCAAGAAAAGTACATGTCATACTTATTATATTCAGGGACGTTCCACATTGCAGGTGTCGAACCAAGCACTGGGTTTACCAAAATGGAAAAGACTTGGGCCCAGTCCTATTCAGACACTTGTTTTCCAAGAACCTTCCATCCTGGAACCTCATACCATCAGTGATATTGATAGTTTGAGGGTCAAGCCATGGTCCACCATGAAACTAAATGCTACCTTTCTGTTCATGCTTTTGACATCTGAGGTCCAGCTCTGCTACTTAAACTTGTGTGTCAATGGGAAAGTTACACAATGTTTCTAAGCCTTAGGAAAGAAACAAAACAAAGGAAAATAATGAAAGAACTTACCTCATAAGGCCTTACAAGTAAGAATGCACAGGGACTAGTAGGCACTGTGCCAGCATATGTAAATTCTCAGTTAGTGTTCCTTGTTGACATGATAGTTGTATTAAATCGAGCCTTCACAAATCCTGATGCGACACAAAATCCCACTAATGAGCTTTCTTGGGTAGAAAAGGGGCCAGTGTGTGTAAATCATCATGGCAATGTCTCATGCATTTGAAAATATTATCGCCCATCTTCCTCACCTAAAAAATTCCCAGGCCGGGCACGGTGACTCAGCCTGTAATCCCAGCACTTTGGGAGGCTGAGGCAAGAGGATTGCCTGAGTTCAGGGGTTCAAGACCAGCCTGGGCAACTTGGTGAGACCTCGTCTCTACAAGAAATCACGCAAACTAGCAGGGTGTGGTGGCGTGCATCTGTAGTTCCACCTACTTGGAAAGCTGAGGCGGAAGGATTGCCTAAGCCCAGCAGGTTGAGGCTGCAATGGCCATTGAGTGTGTCACTGCACTCCAGCCTGGGCGACATGAGTGAGACTCCAATTCAAAAAAAAAAAAAAAAAATTCCCAGAGAAGCAGCATTTCCAGACATCACTGAAGTAGCTTGGGCTTCATTTCACAAAAAAACAAGGCGTCACGAGAGCCAAAGGTCATTTATGAAGTATCTTAATATTCCAATAAAATTAACGGAGAAGTCAAAACAAAAGTTAAACTAATAGAATATGCTGTGGTCATCTATAACAGGTGTATGGGGAAACTTCACCACCCTTCACAGGAAAAAGTCCTCATTCTACTCTTAGTAAAGGGATCTAACAAAATTTATTCTACTGCTGTCTTATATTCGTCCCCCTCAGAGTTGGGGGTAGCTGCAACTAATGCTACCTACAATTAATCTTATTCAATGAATCTATCATTTCATTTTGTTTACGGCACTTGGCTTGCAAGTATGCTTTGGGAACCTACCTGCTAAATCTCACCAAAGTGCCCTTGTAAATGAACCAGCCATACCATGTACTTTGCAGATCTCTTATTCTGGCTCCTTTAAAATTGTCCTTTATATAAATACACACACGTATACATAGGTATCAAGGAAAGGCATAGAAAATCATATAAGTGGTATCTTTCAAACAAATTATCCAGATCGAAAACTATTCCCTTGTCATGTCTGTTACCAATTATTGCTTATGTTTTTGAAGTATCCTCTCCCGATACATTTGACCCTCTGAACATTCCAGTAGGGCTTTGAACAATTTCTCCTACTTGCCTTGCTCACTCAAAGGGGAACATGAATCCGGAGGAAGCTAGAGCTTGGGAACAGAAGTACAAAAACATATAAACCTGAAGAATTCACAAAATGTTAGGTAGGCAACTGGATTTTCCAAAATCTGAAAAATGGGAGTCAAAGGCAATCTTATCCAGATCTTAAAGCACAGGGCAATTCCAGTGACAATAAAATAAAAAAGGTACCTTTTTTTTTCTCTCTCTCTCTTTTAATTTTTATTTAAAATTGTGGGGTACCATTCGGGGCTAGGTATACAAATATTCACCGTGCAGGTATCCTTATGGATCAGGTGTGCCCCCCCTCCCCAGGCATATATAGACTACTGTCAATCCCACCTCCCCACCTCTCCACCCCCCTCCCCGCAGTTTCCCGCCACTTTCAATCCTTTTCTTACAGTACTACATTAGTGGTTCGAGGTACACTTATGAGTGAGAATATGTGATACTCAGCTCTTTGTTTCTGCGAGAGACCACTCAGTATTGTATCTTTTAATACCTCCTGCATACTACACATTTGGCATTATATTCGCCATCTTTCACCTGTATAACAACTCTACAAAATTGGTGTAATTACCACCATTTTTACAAGAGAAAATGGAAGCTCAAATTGACTGGACCAAGAACCACAAAGTCAGACTCAGGATTCAAACACAAGCCCAGCTGGCTTCAAATTCATATTCTTTCCATTATTCCACGCCGCCTTTTCCAAAAACTTATATTTAATATCCATACCACATACACAGATTTTAATGAAAACCAATCTCCCAAGAAAAAGGAAGTTAGAAAAATGATGTTTTCGGTTAGTTATCTTATTTATCCTGCCATCTGACATTTATTAGACCCTGGACACGTCAGCCAAAGTCCATTTGCAGGCCTGTGTCATCTGCACCATAGCATATGTATGATACTACATGTGGAACAGACTGTTTTAAGAAAGAACTATCCTATTAAATAAAATTTAGAGACAATCCAACCACATGACTTCCTAACGATAATTAGCTCTGGCCTGAATAAAATCAGATAGGGTGCCATGAAAAAACCAAGGTCAAGTCAAGGTGAGCAGTGGAAGTCTTTTTAATAAAACCTCATTGAAATTGGCCAATATTCCATTATTGGATTTTTTTTCTCAATATAAGAAGCTTTTGCAGTAACTAACTACATGTTTAGTTTTTGCCATATCCAGTTTAAGTTCTGTGATTCTCTGATAGCCACACTGCTCCAGGATTCCAAAAGATTAGGTTCAACAAAAATTCAGGGCACAAGGACTAGACATCAAATATTCCATGAGAATGTACAAATGTTAAAACATGGCTCCCATACCATTTTACATTATGGACTCACCACCAGATTGACAGTCACCTCTTAGTGAAAAGCTATACGAAATTTAAAATGTGATCGCCAACAAAATCTCAAAATTGCATCAATACTCCCAGACAAATTCAAATTCAAGTTGCAAAATGGTCATTGGCGAACAAGAGGAAGATGGATTTGTGAGGAGCTCAAATGTAGATGAGAAGATAGAAAAAAAGATCTTAAGCAGCACATAATTTGAGTGTCCCCCTACCCATGGCCTCATAATACTTTGTTTCACTGGATACTGTTAGTGTTATTAGAATAGCTACAGTCCCCTTTCCTATTATAGAACAGAAATAGGGAAATGTATCAAAATTGGCAAAACCAACAAGGGTCTCACTTGTTTATTTATTAGCTAAACAAAAAATTCTCCAAAAATCTTTTATCTTTCAATTGAAGAGAGAGATTTCTCAATCTCTCTCATGTAAATAAGTAATTCAGCATGGAATCCCTGATTTTTTTTCTGATACTTATTTTGTTTAGATAAAAAGAGCTTCCCGGGATTTCAAATCTATATTTTCAATAGATATTGAAATACCCATTGAAATACCTATTGAATAAACATTGAAATACCTGGCTGACCCCACAGACTTCTTTTTTTTTTTTTTTTTTTGAGTTGGAGTCTCACTCTGTCGCCCAGACTGGAGTGCAGTGGCCGCTCCCAGCCACCACAGCCTAGACCTGCTGGGCTGCGGTGATCCTTCCGCCTCAGCCTTCCAAGTAGCTGGAACTACAGGCGCGTGCTACCACACCCAGCTAATTTTTTTGATTTATTGTAGAGATGAGGTCTCGCTTGCCCAGGTGGGTCTCGAACCCGCGGGCTCAGGCAATCCACTCACCTCAGCCTCCCAAAGGCGCGGGATTACAGGCTGAGCCATCGAGCCCGGCCTCTTTTTTTCATTAAGAAAAAAACATGGGCAATTTCTCTCGCCCATGCCAGCTCTGGCTTGTCTCCCTTTCTTTTCTCTTTCCTTTCTCTAATAAACTTTGCTTTTTAAAAATAAAGTTAAAAAAAAAAGAAAAGAAAAAAAATGCACATAGGTATATCACTTTATCTCAATAAATATGTATTGTAGAGACAATGATAAAGCAAATGAGACAAAATATAAGCAATTGGTAAATCTGAGTAAAGGGCATAAAGACCTTCCTTATACTAATCTTGCAACTTTTCTACAAGTTTGAAATTATATCAAAATAAAAAGTTATACCCCAAAAAGGGGCAGTACTTGAGTATTTATCAAATAAGTTGCATGAAATAGCACTGCAAAAGAGAAAAAATGGAGCCAGGCCCGGTGGCTTAGCCTGTAATCCCGCACTTTGGGAGGCTGAGGTGAGTGGATTGCCTGAGCCCACGGGTTCGAGACCCGCCTGGGCAACTTGGCGACCTCATCTCTACAATAAATCAAAAAAATTAGCCGGGCATGGTAGCGCATGCCTGTAGTTTCAGCTACTTGAAAGGCTGAGGCAGAAGCATCGCCGGAGCCCAGCAGGTAGAGGCTGCAGTGGCTGGGAGCGTGCCACTGCACTCCAATCTGGGCAAGAGAGTGAGACTACAACACACACAAAAAAAAAAAAAAAAAAAAAAGGAGAAAAAATGGCACAGTTAGTTCATAGAACAAGGAGAATCTGAGATAAACCTTGAAAACAGCTAGGGTTTAGCCAGAGGGAGGAGGAAAGGCATTCCAAAAACAAAGGAAGAAGAGAGCAAGTGAAGTATTTTTTATTTTTGTTCTGCCCCACTCCCTACAAAAAAAGCCTATGCTTGTTTCAAAGTAGAGGGAAAAGAAACTAGCAAAAAGGTAGTAGTTGGGAAGTGTTACAGCTAAACTCATACAAAGGTCAAATGTGTTACAAGACAAGGAGGTCTCAGAACCCAGAGGGAAGATATAGGTTCAGAAAAGAGGAACACCACCACCGAGAAAGTGAGCAGGACAAGGAAGTGACTACAGGGACAAAGACACTGCAAGGTTCAAAGAAGTGAAGAGGGAGGTAACACAGAACTAACAGTTTACAAAAGAAAAAGCAAAGCCATTTTCCAACACGGGATATAGTAAAGTCACACTGGAAACTTAAATCCAGGGGAGAATTGCAGAAGGGCTATTGTGATGAGCATATTGAATCATCAAAGATGAGAACAAATTGCCAGCATGACGAGTCCAGAGACACCATTCTGCAAATTCCTCTAAGCCACGAACAGAAGCAGAGAAACAGGTGAGGTGGGGATGTCAGAGACTTGATAACAGACTGGGGCAAAGGACTCTAATCCAGAGAAGACAACAGTGAACTGACTGGACATGGGGTCTAATCAGAACAGGGATTCAAGAGTCAGAAAAGAAGGAAAAGAATGTAAACTGGAAAATGGCATTCCCTACAGCTCTGCTGCTGAATCAAGCTATCATCCATTCAAGAAATGTCTGAGCATCTATTTTGTGCCAGACGCTATTCAAGGCTATTGAGGATATAGTAGCGAACAAAACATGGATCTTACAATCTAGGTGGGGTGACAGACAATAAGTAAATACAGTATCTAAGGTCAGGCCTTAGCAAGACAGGAAGAAAAAAAATATACTAGGGTGAAAAGACAATACGGGAGATATGGAAGGGTTATTCTCACAGACAAGGTGGTAAGAAAAGACCCCTTTGGTAAGGAGACATGTGACCAGAAATCTAGAAGAGGAAAAGGTGCCAAGTATGCATATATCTGGGAGAAAAAATGGGACCCACAGTGCAAATGTCTGAGGCAGGGGAGTGAGTACCTGGCTGAGGACAGCCACAGCAGAGTGGGTGAGAAGGAATCTGGGGCTATATCAGGCAGTAGTTTGTAGGCCAGGAAAAACACTGGAATTTATCCCAAATGAAATGGAAAGTGACTTAGCCTACATTTAGAAAGATCATTCTGGCTTCTCTATGGAGAACATACTGTATAGGAGCAAGGATGGAAGTAGGAAGACTATTTAGAGAATGTGATTACAATAATCCATGGAGAAACAACGGAGGCTTTGAAGGTGCTATGAAGGTGTCATGAGAGTCAGACTCTGGGTGTTACGTTGAAGACAGAGCCAGATTCACTTGTGAAGTGAAAGGGAAGAGTAAGGACTGAGAATACTCTAGGTTTTCTGGCCTGAGCATTTGGAAAAATAGGGAGACCATTGAGTGGGGAAGCATTGAAGATCAAAGTTCAGGTTTGACCATAATAAGTTTGAGATGCTCATTAGAGATTCAGGTGGAAATTAGAAGGCCATCATATACAGGAATCCAGAGGCAGGGGAGAGGTTAGGGCTTGAGATGTAAGTGTAGGGCCATCAGCATACAGACGGTGGCAAAAGTCACAGAAAACGATGGTATCCCTAGGCATAAATGAATACAAAAAGGAGGGATTGGAGCTCTAACACCTGGGACACTTCAAAACTTGGAGGTCAGAAAGATGAGAGACACACGGCAAAGGAGACTAAAAAATAATGGCCAAGTAAGTAGAAGGAAACCAAGAGTGCTGTTTCAGAGACCAAATGAATAAAGGGTTTTAAGAAGGAAGTGACCAATCTTTATCAAATACTGTTGAAGGTCAAGTTGAGTGAGAAATGAGGACGATCACTGATCTTGGCAATACAGAGGTTCCTGGTTACCTTGTAAAAGCTGTTTATGTGATGAGTGGGGACTAGTGCTAGACTGGTGTGTTCAATAGAGATGGGGAGTAGAGAAGCTAACTACAGAGAGTATAGAAAAGTCTGAGTAGTTCTGCTATAAAAAGGGGCTGAGAAATGACGAACCCTGCAAGTGGAACAGATAATTATGATGCAAGAAAGAGGAGATTGATGCGAGAAAAACAATGATGCAACAAACAGAAGGAATGTTATCTCTTTGTAGGAAAGACATGGAGGGATTGGCCTTCGGCAACAGAACAGACAGTTCATTTGTAGAAACGGAGGGAAGGCAGAGTATTGGTTGACATGCTAGTGATAGGCCAGAGAAGTTTTCTTCTGATCACTTCTTTCCCCTTAGTGACACAGGAAGCAAGGTCATCAGGTTAGAGTGAGCACGAATGGCCCGTTTGATCAGGAATTCAAAGTGAGACCAGTCAGCATGGTTGCTTCACTCAGGCTACACTCAATTGTTCAGGGGCAAGTACAGAGTAGAAAGAAAGTGAGCTTGTGCAGGCTCAGGATCTTCCAGGGAGGTATAGAAGGCAAGGAGTGACGGAGGAAACGAGAGCACACCAAAGCAAACGATGAAGATGGACCACAGAATCTAAGCTGGATAAGAAGGCAAAGGAGGACCAGGGAGGTAAAAAGTAGTGACAATACAGCAAAGTCAATGGATTGGAGGTTGCAGTAAAACTGAAGAATGGCAGGAATCGGGGCAATAGAGGAGTGAACTAGAGATGGGCATCAGTGACTAGTGAGTGAGATGACTGCAACCGAGACGAGAGGTTGTAGTAGTTATAAAGTGAGAAGCTCGGTCGGGCACGGTGGCTCATACCTGTAATCCCAGCACTTTGGGAGATAGAGGCAAGACGACTGCCTGAGCCCAGGGGGTCGAGACCGACCTGGACAACTTGTCAAGACCGCATCTCTACAATAAATTAAAAATTAACCAGGTATGATGGCACACACCTGTAGTTCCAGCTAACTGGAAGACTGAAGGAGAAGGATCACCTGAGCCCAACAGGTCAAGGCTGCAGTGGCTGTGAGCATGCCACTGCACTCCAGCCTGGGCAACAGAGTGAGACTTCAACTAAAAAAAAACACAACAAAACAAAATAAAAAACGAAGTGAGAAGCTCTAGGGTACAACCACAGGAGTGGATGACTGGGAGGGACGGAAGACAAGATTACTTGTGGTGAAGAAGTAAGAAACTGAGAAGGATCTTGACATGTGAAATCGCCAAGAATTGTGAGCAGTGGTGAAGAGCGATGAACTGGGGTGTCTCTGAAGATTTAACTTAGACAGAGAACATCTGCACAGCTCAGGTGTCCCTACTCTGGTTTGTTCTACTGCTGTTTTGTAGTATACTGTGCTTCAATAAAGTGCACTGTCAAAGCATTTTCTCTTTCCATCTGTAATACAGTTGCTTTCCATCAACATCACAGAGCTCTATCTATTCTCAAGAGATCATAGTGGACTAGATATCTAAAAAACAGATGAATCATCTACCTTTGGCTCTTTAACATTCAGGGCATGATATTTCCAGGCATTAGAGTTATTAAGTTCTGTTGATATTTCAAGGTTTTAATACAGGAGCGATAGTGGTAAGTAACAAAGAAGCTTCTGGCCTAGTTCATGATACAAGGTCAATATCATTGGTTCTGATTATTATTATGTTTTATTGAAGTTAACTTTATATAAAACTAGTCAAATATGTCTTGGGTGCTTATATAAAAAGGTGAGTGAAATAGATAGTCACTACCCTCTGAGAGTTTAAATTTAGACAATAATGACAAGAATGAAAACGGCATAACAGAAGATCTACACTGGTGGCCCAAAAGGGTGACATTTATTTATTTATTTATTTAGGCTCAAAGCATGACATATCTTTCCTGCCTGATATTAAAAAATGACAATACATGGCTTTAGCCTACATTCCTTTAATTAAGAAAAATTACTAACAAAAAGCAATTGCAAAACCATTTTTCTTTACAACATTTTAGAAATAGAATAAAAACTTCCTCCCACCAAGTTAAAACATCTAAACACCAAACACCTGAAACTCCACATTTTATTTATTTTTCCTCTTTTAATTTTTATTTTAAAATTGTGGGGCACAATTCAGGGTTAGGTATACACATATTCATTGTGCAGGTACCCTTATTGATGAGGTGTGCCCCCCCCTTCCCCAGGCAGATATCGACTATTGTCAATCTCACCTCCCCAACGCACTCCCCCCTGCAGTTTCCCACTACTGTCAGTCCTCTTCTTATGAAACTTCACATTTTAAAAATATTTACCCAACATGTAAAATGGAAACAGTATGGTAGATTCAACAGTGATTTCTATTTGCCTCAACAATTACTATTTTTAAATGTTATAATGCTGTTTGTGCAGTAATTAAAATTGGAGTTAAGGAATAACTTACCCTCCGGTCAGCTGCTACAAGTCTAAATTCCTGTAATAACTTGCCAAAAAAGGATCTTTGTGGCTTTCGAAAGAGATGGATTGTCCCCTTTCAAACAAACAGACAATATACAAATCAGCATTTAAGTATTTGATCTTCTTCATAGTTCCTGTGATGTGCTATCATAGTAACAACAACATTTATTGAGTACTCGATACATGCCAAATACTTACTCTAGACACTTTGCATGTATTCATCAATTTAACACGCACAATAACCCTATACGGTAGAAATGATTTACGGTAAGTTGTCCAAACTCGGCTCACTTTTTCGGTTTATTGTTGAGACGAGGTCTCGCCAAGTTGCCCAGGCTGGTCTCAAACCTCTGGACTCTGGCAATCCTCTCACCACCTCCTCCCAAAGTGCTGGGATTACTGGCGAAAGCCACTGCACCCGGCCATACTCTTTATTTTTAAATAGAAAAGTCATTTAATAACAAAAAGCAGTTGCAAAACGATTTTTGTTTAAGACGTCTTAGAATTAAAATAAACACTAACTGAAGCCGTGCTTGAACCACAAAAGGAAGTAGTTTGTCAAATAACCCTAATGGAAAGAAAATATTACAGTTCAAATAATCAAAGCTATGCATGTGACAGTTCTGGCGCCTGTTATAGTGAGACCCCTGAGGTTCCCACTCAGGCATTCCAAATGTCTGACATTCTCACTGGCCTCTGTAGCCCTGGCTAGTACACAGCATGGGACTAGTGGAGAAAGGGCAGTAGGGTTACCAATGAGAACAGAGACCGAGTGGAGACCAGAAAGGATTTACCACCCAAGTTTAGGAAACCGCATGGGAAACCCTTAGCAGGGAGGTGAGTTCATGCACCCATGGGACACTAATTTATGATAAAGGCAGTATCCAGAAGAAGTGGAAGAAAACATGAGCTATTCAATAAATTAAGTTGTGAAAAGGGTAATGTTGCACCCTTACTATACTCCTTATTCAAATTTATTATTTTAAAAATTACAATATAAAACTACAGAGTACTTGAAGACAGAATGGATGTCTAATTTTATAATTTTGGAGTCAGAGAAGGCTTTTCTTTTTTTTAACAGCACATGTCTCTCCGAGAAGAGAAGAAGCCTTCCTTAATAGGATATAAAACCAAGAAGCTGTAAAGGAAAAAATTGATCAATTTTACTGTACACTTTCATGTGGGAATACAATATCCTAAAAGGAGAAAAAAAAACCCAAAAGCCCTAGACCGGAAAATTAAACTGTGAAAAAAACTGGAATTCATGACAACAGGTCAACTTTCAATTTCCTCTATGCACAAAGAGCTTCTAAAAACTTAGAAAAAAGACAATTTTAAAAGTACATATTTATGAAGCTGACCAAGTCAATACTTGCCCATTCTTTACAACATTTGTTTCTAAAGCTTTGTACTGCTAATCTGAAATCACGATTTCCTTGGTAATCCCTTCCCTGCACAGTCACAACCACCTCCTGCAGGACCTCAGCTCCAGCTGCTCGGGAGAAGGTCTGTCTTTCCCAGGTGCCTTCTCAGCGCACACCCACCGCCCCCCCGCCGCACCAATTACCATGAAGTCTACATTCAGAATCTGACCATCCCAATCACTGTCCTATGACGTGGTACAGTTAACGAGGCAGAAACTGGATTTCATTATTTATGAGAAAGGCCAAAAGGGTACTTTCTAAGTGTCAGAACTGAATTTATGATGTTTATTGGAAATAATGGGAATAAAGCCAAAAGACCTTTTATATGCTGAAAATGCGGCCTGGTCCTATTAATTTTCCTGGCATAAGTTTCTAAAAGCTAAGCTCTATAGATACTTTTAAGGAGAAAATGTTCATTCCAAAAGTAAGTAATTATGTCTATCAGGAAAAAAAAAATCCTTCACAATTTTCAAGGGGTCATACACAATAACTTGATTAATATTTGGGTCTTAATTTTAACAAAACTCTTTCCTAGATAGTAAAGGTCACAATCACTGTAACAACCACACTACATTTCTACCTCACTAAAGTAGGCCAATTTGACTCAAACACTAATTCCCAGAAAGCAATGGAGCTGGGGTATTCACAGATTACAAATATGAAAAACTTTCGGATCCAAATCAAGCAGAAGTATCATTTTACCATCCAGTGAGTATCTAGGGAATGTCTGAGTAGTTATAAAAAGGAGTAATTAATTTCCTCAAAGCTTAGACATGCCATTAGTGGCATTAAGCTGAGACCTAGGAAAGGCAGAAAAAGGACCAAGCACTAGAAATCTGGCTCCAGAAAAACAATAGCAGCATGTTGATAATTGATGATGCTAGGTGATGGATACAAGGGGGCTCATTATACTATATCTCTCTACTTTCATGGATGTTTCAAAATTTTCATAATAAAAAGGTAATGAAGGCTAAGCATGGTGGCTCACACCTGTAATCCCAGCACTTTAGGAGGCTGAGGGGAGAGGATTGCCTGAGCCCAGGGGTTCAAGACCAGCCCGCAACTTGGTGAGACCTCATCTCTACAATAAGTAAAAAAATTAGCCAGGCGTGGTGGAACATGCTTGTAGTTCCAGCTACTAGGGAGGCTGAGGCAGAAGAACCACCTGAGTCCAGCAGGTTAAGGTTGTAGTGACTGTGAGTGTGCCACTGCATCCAGCCTGGTGACAGAGTGAGACTCCAATTCGAAAAAGAAAAAGTAAAAATAATGCATCAGAAAAGTGTTACAATTTTGATATCCAAATAAAGACCAGTGTGTGTAACCTTAACGTTCTGCTCAACTAATCCAGCTTAAAGGAACAATATGCTATTTTCACTTAAGATTTTAATAAAAGTGTTAAATATATTATTTTCCGAAAGAATAATGCATAAGATATTTTGGTCCCAAAACTTAAAAATTTTGCTTAATACTGTGTTATCTTTGGATATCTTCTGACTAACTTCAGTCCACCTTAAGTTACTTTAAGTTAAAAAAAAAACCAAAAAAGATTTCTACAAGGTTGAAGATCACTTCTCATACCATCCTGATATTGAAAACAAAATAAGCCAGGACTGGTGGCACGTGCCTATAGTTCCAGCTCCCTGGAAGGCTGAGGTGGAAGGATCACCTGAGCCCAGCAGGTCGACGCTGGGGTGGCCATGAGAATGCCATTGCACTCCAGCTTGGGTGACAGAATGAGACTCCAACTCAAAAAATAAAAATAAAAAATCCTAACATTCATTCACTCTTTCCATTGACATCAGGATAAACTCCAAATTATACAGACTGGAATTCCAAGCTTTCAACTTAGCCTGTTTCCTTCAAGTCTTATCTCTCGCTCCAGATAGAAATCCTCAATTCCAACTAACTGACCCACCTCTTGTCTCACGATCACAGCAATGCAAAGCGAAGGCCAGACCTGTCCAACTCGAACTCCACTAGCCTTGTAACACTTGACCTGTTTCTTCACCTACATGAGAAACAAGTATTATACTAGGACTATAGACAGAGGAAGACACAGAAAGAGCCAGGCACAAAGTACTCAGCTTCGTGCTTGATATCCTACACAAAGTCCTCCTAGATTACTCCAAACGACAATGTTTTTTATGCCACTTAGTTTGTAGTTAGCCATAGGATAGCCTTCACCTTGTTATCCTGCATTAATTTTTTGGTAACTTCACTAATAACAAGGGCGATATTTTCTTTACGTTTTCTAACAAAGCACTGTTTGGCACATGGCATATTCTTAATAAATACATGAGGGACTCATAAAACCTTTTTTCCAATAACCTTTAAAAAAATATCTTAGTCCTGACACAGTGGCTCACACTTGTAAGTCCAGCACTTTAGGAGTCTGAGGTAGGAGGATCGCTTGAGCCCAGTTCAAAACCAACCTGGGCAACAGAGCAAGAACTTGTCTCTACAAAAAAATCAAAAAAATTAGCCAGATGTAGTCCCAGCTGCTTGGGAGGCTGAGGTGGAAGGACTGCTGGAGCCCAGAAGTTTGAGGCTGTGATGACCTGTGATCATCCCACTGTACTCCAGCCTGCATGACAGAGTGAGATCCTCAACTCAAAAAAATAAATAAACGTTAAAAGGCACTCTTGGGAGTGTTGGGTGAAAAAAAAGCTGCTCTGTGTATTATTAGTATCAATGTTTCAAGCATAAAAATTTAGTATCATAGTTTATTCAATGTTTTATAAAGCGTATTTATTCAAAATGTCCCCGGGGCCAGGCACTGTACAAATGAGAATATCAAAATGAAACACATGGGTCCTGCTCTCAATGAGCTTACAGTCTACAGAGAAAGTCAATACAAAATTTTAACAGTCTGGTAAGGGCTATGGCTGTTATCAGTAAAAAGAACAAGGGATCTAGAATCAACTTTATTAAATTAGGGCTGTGAGTGAATTAAGGGACATAACCTGAAAAACTTCTGAATGCTACTTTCCTTTTTTTTTCTTGAGTCAGAGTCTCACTTTGTTGCCCAGGCAGGAGTGCAGTGACACGCTCACAGACACCGCAGCCTCGACTTGCTGGGCTTAGGCAATCCTTTTGCCTCAGCCTTCCAAGTAGCTAGAACTACAGATGCACGCCACCACACCTGGCTAATTTTTTGTGATTTATTGTAGAGACAAAGTCTCACCAGGTTGCCCAGGCTGGTCTCGAACTCCTGGGCTCAGGCAATCCTCTTGCCTCAGCCTCCCAAAGTGCTGGGATTACAGGCTGAGCCACCGCACCTGGCCGAATATTACCTTCATATACTTTACTTTCAAATGCCTTAATGAGTGTTTTAGGCAAGTTAGGTTTTTATTATATGTATGCATTTTGTGATGCCTTCTTAAAGTAAAACTGTTGCTTACACACACATAAGCACAAGGAATCATGGGAGCCCAAAGGAGAAGCACCTGGCAGGATACTCGGACATGGGGGAAAGGTTCATGAAAACTAAGGACATATGAGGCTTATCCCGGTAAGGTCGGGAGTAGGGGATAGAGAACAATTCCGGCAGACAGCACAGCACACACAAATGAGGTGCAAAGGCCCCATTCACACAGCATGATTTGCAAGCTGTTCACCAGGGCTGGAATACAGACGTTGTGTCCGTGTATGCGTGAAAAAGACGCTGTAAAGGTAAGAAGCTTCACTAAGGACGGCCCTGTATGCCATGCTAAACAGTTATCATTTATCTTGAGTGCTTCAAAAAGAAAAAAAAAAAAACGAGAAATTTTAAGCAAGGGAGTGATGAAGTCAAATTTTAGAAATACAATACTGGCGACGCAATAGTAAGTGTTTTGAAGAAGAGCGTAGCTGAAGGCTATTTGGTCAATAGCCCCCAAACAGTGAACTTTTACCATTTTCTGTGTGCAAAAGGATGACCTAAAAAGTAACGAAAGTGTGTGATACAAAACCTACAAAGGATAAAGTGTGTGATTAAGACATTTTTTCGACCACATCCACTTAAGGAAAAGACCCAGGAGTGACAACAGCTTGGGCACGGAAATGGATTCCCCTTCTCGTATGCAGCCTGTCAATGACTACTCCATGAATCTTTCTGACAAATCCATCTCAAGAGGCACAGGTCACCAATTCCTTATCTTTAGACAAAACCCAGAGAGCGCCAAACACGTGATTCCTGGAAGCATCACATGACTCATTTCTCCAACAAGCTTTAGAGAAAACAGCACATCCCAACAACGACAGCGTCTCCGGGGATCTTCCACCAGTGTCTACAGACAGAAACAAGGCGGCACCAGCGAGCTCTACCCCCATCTGGACTTTGGGCAGTCCCTGCCCTTGCAGATAGCAGAGCGGGGCGTCTGCCTGAAGCCCCAGAATCGCCTTCTCCTTCCCGCGGGCGTTATGGTCACTGCTCTAGCGCCTATCCCAGCAGACGCCGCGGGCTCGCTTTCAGATCTCTGGGTGCCGGTGGAGTCGCTGACTACGGCAGAAACGTCTCCTTCTACACCAAGGAGATCGCGGCGGGGGGACCCCACGGCTGCCAGCAGCGGGAAGCTCGGCCTGCGCGGGGCCGGGATGCCCAGCCCCAGAGGACCCGGGCCAGCGACCCGGGGTCAGGACTCCGACGGAGCCTTTCGCGCGACAGGCTCCTCTCCCGGGGCCCCGGCCGCAACTCCGACGAGCCCTCCTCGGGGAGGCTGAGGGATTTCAAGGCCGCGTCGGGACCAGAGAAGAGCAGAGGACTCGCCCACAGCCGTGACCCGCGCCCCCGGCCGGCCAACTCACCATGGTAAGGAGCCGCACAGCTCCCGCCGGAAGACGCTCTGCGGGCTTTTTTTCCCAGAGCGGAAGGGGTGGGGCGTCACACGCCGATTGGCTGCGAGGGACGCGAGGACGGAAGTGCGTGCCCGGCCTCCGGTCCTGCCCCCTTCCCGTCGGCCCCCGCGGTGAGTAGAGGGCCAGGTGGCGGGTGGAGCGGCGTCTCGTGGTCCTCCCCGCTCAGCGGGGCTGGAGGCGCCGAGGTCGTCGGCAAGCGGCCGCTGGGGTTTAGCGGGCATGTCTGGGGATTTCGGCGAGGGCTGAAGCAATTTGCCTGCGCTGTGCGATCTAAGCTTGCGAGATGGCTGGTAGGCCCGTGTTACAAGCGAGGGAAGAGCAAGGTGAAGAAACTTGCCTTGCCCAGAACCTCGGGAGGCGGAGGCGAGAGGACGGCTTGAGCTCAGGAGTTCGAGACCAGCCTAAGCCACATGGCGCATGCCTGTGGTTCTGGCTACTTGGAAAGCTGAAGCGGAAGGATCGCCTGAGTCCGGCAGGTCGAAACTGCAGTGGCCATGAACGTGCCATTGCACTCCAGCCTGGGCGACAGAGTGAGACTCTGAATCAAAAAAAAAAAGAAAAAAAGAAAACATTATGCTGAGTTCAAGAACCCATCTCAAAGTTTACATGTGTGTAATTTCATTCATGAAAAGATAATGTCGGGAGCGGTGACTCACTCCTGTCATCCCAGCACTTTGGGAGGCAAGGGTGAGAGGATTGTCTGAGCCCCCCACGGGTTAGAGACCAGCCTAGACAGCTTGGCGAGAACTCGTCTTTACAATAAATCAAAAAATTAGCTGGATGTGGTGGTGCACGCCTGTAGTTCCAGCGACTTGGAAGGCTGAAGCAGAAGGATCGCTGGAGTCCAGCAGGTCAAGACAGTGGTGGCCGTGAGCGTGCCATTGCACTACATCCAGCCTGGGCGACAGAGTGTGACTCCGACTCAAAAAAGAAAAAAGAAACTTGCCTCAAGTCGCAGAATTTAACCTCGGACCGATGAGGATGGTGGGTCCTCCTAAAATGCTATTTGGATTCTGTTACAGAAGTAATGTTAATTATGGAAAACTTGAAAAATGAAGACAGTAGTAACATAAAATACATTCGATAAAGATAGACTAAGTAGCACGTGTGTATGTCAGGCACTGGTCTGGTGGAAATTATACTCTAGCAAGAGAAGACGGAAAACAAGCAGGGAGAAAGACAGTTTTAACAGATATTCATAAGTAGCGTTATGTTGAAAATAGGGTACAGCCAGGTGCAGTGGCTCACACCTGTCATCCCAGCACTTTGGGAGGCGGAGGCAGGAGGATTGCTTGAGGATTGGAGACCAGCCTGGACAACCCCCTTCCCCAAAGAAAAAGAAAAGGGAAAAAAAATAGAAAATAGAATACCGGTTGAGTATCCATTATCCAAAATGCTTGGGATCAGAACTATTAAGATTTCTGATTTTTTTAGGATTTTGTAATATTTGCATATACAAGTAGCTGGAGCTCAGATGCAGGCCACCACACCTGTTTAATTTTTGTGATTTATTGTAGAGATGAGGTCTCACCAAGTTTCCCGGGCTGGTCTCGAGCCCCCAGGCTCAGGCAATCCTCTCACCTCAGCCTCCCAAAGCGCTGGGATTATAGGCGTGAGCCCCACGCATGGCCTGACCTTGATACTTTTCAACATTACATGCCAGTTTTTTGTAGAATGTCTATGGAATAAATCCAGGTTATGCACATTTGACAGGACCACCACAGAAATGATCCCTTACTGCTAATTTGGATGTAATACCATTTTTTCCCATTCCCTATCCTTGGCTGGTTAAAAAAAATTTTTTTTGCCATGTTTTCTATTTTTGGGCAATGTGGTGTGTACCCAAATAGGGTCTTTGTTATACTTATTCTGCTTGGGGTTCACTGAACTTCTTGGATTGGTATAAGTTGATGTCTTTCAACAATTTTGAGAAAATTTCAGGCATTATTTCTTCAAACATTTCTCTTGCCCCATTCTCTTCCGCTTCTTCTGTATCTCAAATTACAGGAACACTAGATTGATAAAGTCCCACAGGTCTCAAGCCTGTGCTGTTTTCTCTCTCTGTGCTTTGGCTTGGTAACCAGTGACTTGTCTTCCTGCTGTGCCCAGTTTACTGTTAAGGCCATCCAGTGAAATCTTTAATTTCAGATAGTGTCATTTTCACATCAGATTTGTATTTTCATTACAAGAATTTCTACTGGGTTTTTAATTTATATTTTTCAGCCAAAAACCCCAATCTGGTCATACATTGTCTCTTTTCCTGTAAATTTTAAAACATTTAAAACCACTCACATCGTGGTCATTTGTGCACCTGCTTCGTTAACTTTTCTATTGATTATTGTGTCAATCTTTTTTCCATCAGGGAATTTGAGACAAAATTATCAGATATTTATTTTCGTAGTTAGTGAATGTTTATTGAGTACTGAACTTTGGAGATATATCTTGAAGACTCTGGAATCTGTTTTCTTCTAAACAATGCTGTGTTTTGTCCTGGCTTTAAATTACTAATGCATAACCTTGATGCTGTAAAGATCCAATTTTAAATTTTGAGACAGTTTCTTTTCATTTTGCCCTTAGTGCTAAAGTACTTAGTACTAGAATGTTTTCTTTTTTTTTTTTGAGTTGGAGTCTCACTCTGTCGCCCAAACTGGAGTGCAGTGGCCGCTCCCGGCCACTGCAGCCTCGACCTGCTGGGCTCCAGCGATCCTTCCACCTCAGCCTTCTGAGTAGCCGGAATTACAGGCGTGCGGTACCACACCCGGCTAAATTTTTGATTTATTGTAGAGATGAGGTCTCACCAAGTTGCCCAGGCGGGTCTCGAACCCGCGGGCTCAGGCAATCCACTCACCTCAGCCTCCCAAAGCGCGGGATTACAGGCTGAGCCA